>CAHIKZ030005432.1:600000-757500 GCA_903632075.3 Acanthosepion pharaonis | reverse complement strand
TATAAGAAAGTAAACCAAACAAAATAATATTAATAACCCCACCACCACCACAATCCTTAATTGTGGCCGAAACATCGGTTTAACTGGACGAAATCAATGCGAGACTTTAATAATATGAAACTAAAAAAACTCATTTATACCAAGCACCTACTCAAACACAACAAACAGTACAAACACTAAGGAGGGTAACAGGCTCTTCTTACCACAACAATTTACCAAATTCTGTTGATTTAATTCTTAAATTTAATTTCCTTTGAAACAAATCTTTTGGACAAATATTGGATTAATAAGAAGTTTTTAATTTTCTTGTTTACTTTCGTCAACAATAAATTTGATGAAAAACCAGAAAAAAAAAAAAAACACAGATTGCGATACAAAATGCTTTGACATATTGTGTGATTATTTTTGAGCAAGGAACAAATTCTTTATCTACACCGGTTAGTGTAATTCCTTTGTTTTGCTCAGAAACTACGTGCTTTCTAATTTCAAATAATTACTCCTTTTAATTGCAATTTTTAAAAAAAATAGGAAGTTTCATTGATTACAAAATATTGTCGAGCTTGAGAAAGAAATATCAAGTCCAACAACAGCAACAATCCTGTTTGTTTTTCTATGTAAAGGTCTCAGGGATTCGCCCTGAAAAGGTAAGTTCAACGAACGATCACTGACTTAACAAAAGCAGCACAATGTATTTTAACTAATTAAAATGATTTCTTCGAATATAAATTTCGGTTTCATATGAAGGATAAAACTAAAAGCCTGAAGCTTATGTGAATTAAAAGAAAAAATAACTTTCCTATATAAATAAGCTTTTTAAAGCATTTTTAAAACGTTGATATTTTTTCTCTTCATTTAAAAAATAGTGTCCATTAAAAAGTACCTCCACTAATTCGGTATAAATTTTCGATAAGAAATAATGCCATTAATTTTCATAAGAGATGAACATAAAAATTTACCTCACTTATGAAATTTTAAATTTATTTTATATTGTTATTATTTTTTAAATTTTAATTAAAAACAAAAAGAAACATGATTTGCATTCCTCAAAGCCTTGTGCTTATAACTAATATAATCACTATACTGAATGCGATTAAATTTCTAGAGTTTTCATAAAATTATTTGGCGGGGGTGGTAATAAATATAAAAAATATTTTATCAAGACTTTAAAAAAGAAAACATATATTTATAATAATTTCCATCATTTGTGAATAGTTTCTGAAAGATTCATTAATATCCAACAGTTATTTTTATTTTTTCAAGATTTTCCAAATTAATGTCTGTCATATACAAAAAAAAAAAAAAGTGTTAAAAATTTATGTTATTTTATTAGTTCCGGTGATACAAAGAGAAAAAAGTTTTTTTTTTTAATCAAAATTTAGAATGTTCTAAAAAGAGGGAAAATTTTTTTTAAATAATTAAAAAATAATTTTTAGACGATAAAATTTTGTTTTCATCAAGTTTGGCATCCTTTTCATCAGACGATGCTCAAAAAAGCTTTTTTTTTTTTTTTTTTAGCAATCTCATGAAGGTACCTAAATTAGTTAATTAAAATTTGAGAAAAATTATGTCACTTTTGTTCATCCATCTGATAACTTCACCCAACCTAAGCTGTCAATACATCAATGTAACTAAAGTTGACACCTCAAAATCAAGCCAGTGGTTAAGACATGCTTTTTAATTAGGTACCTCCACTAATTCGGTACCTTAGGTTTAAAATAATTTAAAAAAAATATAAAACACACTCTTGAAGATTTCCTTTTTAGTTTCAATTAAATGTGAAAGGATTAAATTAATTAATTCCAGTAGTTAAAATATTCTGGTGTATTTCAAATAGAAATATAATATTGAAATTTCAAATATTTACTCGATTTCAAAAAATCTGTTTACTGTTGGCCATTCCTCACATTTCAAGTTTTAAAATAAAATTTAATTATCGATTTTTAAAAATCTTCCAAACATAAGATATATATTTGTAACACGTTATTTGAGTAAAATTAGCAAATTTAAAAGTTAAATTAATCTAATTTGAAACAAATATTACTTAAAGCATAAAAAAAATAGTATACAAGTATTTCTTAAGGATAGTCCTGTTTTTCTCATGTTTTTATTGATGTTTTTGACATATTCATTCTGATTGCAGCTCGTATGGATGATTAGAATTGACATAAATTTACAAAATCTAAGCAAGCGCATTTTTGTTTTTTTAGGTTATTTTTGTTAGTTTTTATCTACCTAGTAATTTTTCTAAATTAACATATTTTCAGCGATTAGCTAATATTTCATTGACTTGTAGTTACATTTGAAGATGCTTTATAAAAAAAAAATAATAAAATTTAAAATGCTATAAAATTTTCATAGATTAATTTTAAAATTTTATAACTGAGACCATGATTGAAGGAAATCAATAATTTATGACACACAAAAAAATAAATACATTTTATGAAATAGAAATTGCAAAAAGTAAAACTTGTTTTAAAGCTGAGGGGTGATGTTGAAAACATACCGTATATACTCACAGATAGGTCACCCCCACTAAGATAGGTCACACCCCTAGTTTATGGCTTAATAACTGATGTATTCTGCAACTGGTTAGAAACTTGGAATATCATTCTTGGAAATAATGGAAAGTTAACAACTGAAACCTTCAGAGCTTTGCATCGTACTAGTCATGCAATTCTGATCCAATATTGCACAGAAGAATTTAAAATGATGTATTACCTGGTAAATTTAAAACAGATCACTTTGAAGATAGATTTGAACAATCCTGGAAACTTGCAGATAGGTCGTACTATAATCTGGGGAGTTATAGAGCCCTTTTTAAACATAAGAATTATCAGATATCTACCTTTTTATTTCAAAATTTACAATTATTAATGAACTTTTGCAATTAAAATACATTTTATCAATCATCACGTAAACAAAAGGAAGTAACTGTTGTACTGGTATTTTTCATATTTACTGCATATTATTTTTATATGGAGTCAACTCAACAAAAAAAAAAGAAATAACTTCAGAAGAAAATGTTATGGTACAAATAGAAAAAAGTGTTTATTTATATATTAAGTTACAGTTTTAAAATTCATTCAGAACTGAATCCCAAGAATTCTTCTTCACTATCATTGCTGTCAAACATCATTCTCATTTGTTCATCAGTTGATAGGTTTTCATCATTGTCCATTTCATAGTATTCATTCAACTCATCATCACTTTTGATATAACCATCTTCATCTTTGTTTGAAGCAACCATATTCTCATTCTTGGCCTTTTTTGTGCGTGAAGCAACTAAATCCTCATGTAATATGTTATCTTCAGTTAGATCTATGTAATTTGAGATGCCATGCTTTTTGAAGGACTTAATAATCATTTCTTCAGGGATACTGTCCCAGGCAGTTTTTATCCATTCGACAACTAAGCTTAATCCAAGTTTTTTCGGAGAACCACCTTTTAACAAATTCTTTCTCACCAGATATCATCCAAGATGTCCACCTTTTGTGAATATGTATCTTGAAAGGTTTATTTATTGACACATCAAGTGGCTGCTAAACAGAAGGGCAACCACCAGGAATAACTGCTTGCTTTCTTTGTTATTCCTTCAACCTAGCCTTGATGGACTCACAGCAATGTGACCTAAACATGTTTCATACGTAAACTTAGGGGTTTAAGCAATGCTCTAGGTCTTCTCATCCATACTTCATCTAACCAAACTTTTGTCAGATTTTCATCCATCCATTCCTTAGGATGGACTTTTACAATAATCCCAGGTGGAAAGGACTCCTTTGGCATAGTCCTTCTTTTAAAGATTACAATTGGACAAAGCTTTGTTCCATCAGCTAGACAAGCAAGCACAACCATAAAATGTTGCTTCTCATGACCTGTTGTCTTTACAGTAAGTTTTATTTCCCACTCTGTCTATCGTCATGTTTCCCAGTAAGTCAAAATACATGTGAGTCTCATCCATGTTTCCAAGTTATTATTCCATGTTATTTTCCCTGTCACAAAAATTATTCAAACGAACATTTCAAGAGCTTTAGATAAGCCTTCTTTCTAATCCCCAGAAAATAGCTGTTTATTTCAGGTGTTTTGTCCTCATTATCACTTCTCTTCTCCTAATAACTATAGAATTATAGAGAACAGCATTTGTAGCAGTATCATTAGGATATAGCAGAGAACCTTTATTAATCCCCAGAAAATAGCTGTTTATTTCAGGTGTTTTGTCCTCATTATCACTTCCCTTCTCCTAAGAACTATAGAATTATATAGAACAGCATTTGTAGCAGTAACATTAGGATATAGCAGAGAACCTTAATTAATCCCCAGAAAATAGCTGTTTATTTCAGGTGTTTTGTACTCATTATCACTTCTCTTCTCCTAATAACTATAGAATTATAGAGAACAGCATTTGTAGCAGTATCATTAGGATATAGCAGAGAACCTTTATTAATCCCCAGAAAATAGCTGTTTATTTCAGGTGTTTTTTCCTTTTATCACTTCTCTTCTCCTAATAACTATAGAATTATAGAGAACAGTATTTGTAGCAGTATCATTAGGATATAGCAGAGAACCTTTTGTAGCAATCCCCATTTAAAATAGCTGTTTATTTCAGGTGTTTTGTCCTCATTATAACTTGCCTTCTCCTAATAACTATAGAATTATAGAGTACAGCATTTGTAGCAGTATCATTAGGATATAGCAGAGAACCTTTATTAATCACCAGAAAATAGCTGTTTATTTCAGGTGTTTTGTCCTCATTATCAAGAAATCTTCTCCTAATAACTATAGAATTATAGAGAACAGCATTTGTAGCAGTATCATTAGGATATAGCAGAGAACCTTTATTAATCCCCAGAAAATAGCTGTTTATTTCAGGTGTTTTGTCCTTTTTTTATCACTTCTCTTCTCCTAATAACTATAGAATTATAGAGAACAGCATTTGTAGCAGTATCATTAGGATATAGCAGAGAACCTTTATTAATCCCCAGAAAATAGCTGTTTATTTCAGGTGTTTTGTACTCATTATCACTTCTCTTCTCCTAATAACTATAGAATTATAGAGAACAGCATTTGTAGCAGTATCATTAGGATATTTCAACCTTTATTAATCCAGAGAAAATAGCTGTTTATTTCAGGTGTTTTGTCCTCCTTATCACTTCCAATAACATATGAAATTTTCTTTGTTTTATTTTGATAGATAATTGAAAATTCAATTTTGTTAGTTTATCAGTCCTCCTAATAACTATCATTATAGAGAACAGCATTTGTAGCAGTATCATTAGGATATAGCAGAGAACCTTTATTAATCCCCAGAAAATAGCTGTTTATTTCAGGTGTTTTGTCCTCCTTATCACTTCCAGATATGAAATTTTCTTTTGTTTGATAGATAATTCTTCAATGCCGGTTTTGAGTCCAAACTGTTGGTGACAATGGCTCTCTACTACTTCCTGGCCATTATAACTCTCAGTAATGTTTTATTACTTACTATCTATTCTTCACTGCCGGCTTCAATTCTAAATTACAGATTTCTCTTCTCTTGGCGAACAACCTTTCAAGTGCATAAAAGTCTACTACTACAGTTTTAAGGCATTGCTTTCATTTTTGTTGATAGTCATTCCAAATTTAAATTTTTTCATTGTCCTGCTAGTTTTTGCATTGCATTCACCATAAGTAATAAGTAAGCTTGCTTTTTTATTACTTAAAATTTCTTTTTCCAACCTTTCCTAAAGTTATTCAAGCTTAGTGATCCCTGTAGCTTTACAGCGTTCTCTTCTGGTATTTGCCCACACATTCCATTTGACAATTCATACTTGCCTAAGACATGCCACATGAGAAAAGAACTTGCCAAGGTCACAAAACCATTGCCACCATGTCCACAATGTGAATAAGAGATAACGAATCATCTTTAGAACATTCAGTTTGCCTGTCTCAAAATGCCTCTTGGAAGGATTCAATCAGAGCCACTGAATCTGAAGATCAATGTAGTCATCAGCTTTCCAGAAGAGCATACCTGAATGCTTCTGTGTGCGAGTCCAAATTGTTAGTGACTATAGATCTCCACTACTTCCTGTCCATTATAACTCTCAGCAATGTTTTACTATTTACTATCTGTTCTTCACTGCTGGCTTTGAGTCCAAATTACAGATTCCCCTTCTCTTGGCCAAGCGTTCAATATCTCTCAAGTGAGGTTACCTTTTCCATTGCATAAAGTCTACTACTACAGTTTTAAGGCATTGCTTTCATTTTCATTGATAGCCATTCCAAATTTAAATTTTTTCATTGTCCTGCTAGTTTTTGCATTGCATTCACCATAGCAATAAGTAAGCTTACTTTTTTATTACTCAATATTTATTTTTCCAACCTTTCCAAAAGTTATTCAAGCTTTACAGCATTCTATTCTGGTATTTGCCCATGCATTCCATTTGACAATTCATACTTGCCTAAGACATACCACCAAAGAAAAGAACTTGCCAAGGTCACAAAACCGCTGCCGCCATGTCCACAATGTGAATAAGAAATAACGAATCATCTTTAGAATGTTCAGTTTGCCTGTTTCAAAATGCCTCTTGGAATGATTCAATCGGAGCCACTAAATCTGTAGATTAACATAGCCATCGGCTTTCCAGAAAAGCATACCTGAATGCTTCTGTGCACAAGGCTGAAACTGCTGATCAAAGAGCTCAATGGCTAAGGAGAAACGTCTCTTCAACTGCAATGTGTGTGAGGCTGAAACAAGATTGATAATGCAAAAACAACCCTTTTTTGGGTCACCCCCCATTCAAATTGTTTACTCCCCATTTGGGGATGTGCCCCAATTGCACCTAATTGTTGTTACTAATATTGATTTCAGGTGGGCTGACTTTAAACTTAAATTGCTCCATTTGAACAGTAAAAATTCTCAGTAATGAAGGACCTGGTCAAAGACAGGTTATACTGCTAGTTTTCTTATAAACTGTACAGCGATAATCTGCTATGTATAATATAACAGGAACAAATTCTCTGCATTCATTAACATCCTCATCTGCTACATCTATGTTAAATATATAAATATCTAAATTTTGCTCCCCCTCCCACTTCATTGTGGTAAATTTGTCAAATAAATACTTTGGTTATTAAGTGACAGACAGAATTTTAAAATTAACATCATTCTGATTTTATTTTTTAGATTCAAACACTTGACATATATATTGATCTCCACCAAGTTGCTGGTACTGGCCAAATCTATCCTCAAGGTGATCTATTTGAAATTTACCAGGTAATACATACATCATTTTCAATTCTATCTTTTTGGTCAGTTCTAGAATTGCATGAGCAGTATGATGCAAAGCAGTGAAGGTTTCATTTGTTTTCAATATTTCCTGGAATGCTATTCCAAGATTCTTACCAGTTGCAGAATACATTGAGAAATATATAAACTTACTCTGTGTTATTAATTTTAGCTGCTCATATATAAATTTAACTGCATGAGGATATCTCAATGATTCGTTTTTCACTAAAAACAGAAGGGACATTATCAAATACAGCAATCACACTTTGAGGTTTGATTTGACATTTTTCTAATGTCCATTTTTTTCATATTCTCAATAACAATTTCCAATGTTTTTGTATCACTTTACATGTTGATGAATATCATGCAACACATATACTGCAAAATCAGGTTCAATTATAACAGATTGGGTGATTTTTGGATATGGAGACTTGATGATATGACATATATGAAGAAGAGTCTCTTGCTACCTCACTGTATTCCAGTAATTTCTAATGAGAAAATTTAATTTTCCCACTATTTCATTAATGCTCTGAGATGTCCTCTCCTGTTTGTATCCCAAGTCATCAGTAATACTTTGATCTAAAACTCTTTTAAGGGTAGAATTCTCTAGGACTGTGGTGCCTCTAGAGGGGGGTAGTGAAGATAAATATGAGGGACAATTTAGTAAAATTCTAGGGATTGCACCTACATGAAGAATTGTTTTCTTAAGGCTAACATTAATTCTGATACCAATTTTTTTATCAAATGCTGATGTATTTCACCTTAGGTTGAAAACGCAGTTCCCATACTTAAAAAAAAAAAATTAAAAGGACAATTACATCCTATTTAAAATGCTTGTCAAAATCTAAAATAGTAAAAGAAAATACAATAACATGAGGGAAAGTTCCAGATGTATTGGGGAAAAATTTAATTTAAAAAATGCTGTTTATATTTTTATTGAAAATTTCATTAAATTGATAAAATAAAGAGTTTTGTAGGTGTTCTGAAATTCAGTAACAAAATTGAAAACCAACTAAAAATACTAAACAAAACACACAGGGGGCAAATCACATGTAAACTTAAACAACTTTTTGTGGGCATTTATATGTAATATTTTTTTTACAAATAAAAGCTATCAAACGCTTGTTTTTAAGTATTTGTATTGAAAGTCTTATCAAAAAGTAATGAGTTTAATAAATAATTTCATCTACAAAATAATTTTTTTAGTTTTAATGTATTGTAACAAGACATGAAATTAATTTAATCATTAAGTTTTAATGCTTTTTACAAAGAATATAAAAGAAATTATTCAGTTTACTATATTTGTTTGGTACAAAATTTCCATTTTGATACTGCATACCCATGCATCTGATAATTCCTTATCTTTTGGAAATGAAAATATATTCACTTTTTTACTTCATTTTGATAATTTCCATTTGCATTTTGGGACAGCACAACCATGTGGCATTTTTTTTTTTTTTTTTTTTTTTTTTTTACATATTATTTCAGTGAAAATATTTACAAAACAAAAATTCAAACCAAATCAAAAAATCTCAGAGAGTAAAAACAAATGAAAGTATTTCTCCGAGTTTATTTTACAGATAAGTGATGTCAGCAAATAAGCTCCACCCATTGAACAGGCCTTCTCTCTAGGTGATGGTGGTAGTGATGGTTGTGGTATTACACATAAAAAAATTCAGATTTCCCATGTTTTAAGAAGTACCTTCCTTGATTTTTTGTTTTTTTGGAAAACCTCTTGCTTTGATTAAAAATGTTGTATGTTCTTAAATTTCATTCAACCTGAAAGCATTAGTTAAAAAATTTAATATTTACCATTTTGTACATGTCACATTGCATTAAAGGAATCAAATGAATAAACTCAAAAAGTGTAACTACTCAAAGAATAAACAAAGTAGATAATTTTGCTAAAATAGATGATCTATGAACATGATGAATACAATTCTCAAAACATAAATACAAATTTTTATTGTAAAGATTTTTGTGCTATTATATTTACATTTAACTTCAAGCTAATAGATTAAATTTAATATTTCCAATAAGCAAGGTTTTTTTGGTAAAATCAAAGATTAGTGCCATTGTTTTAGCCACCTGATATTGCAATTTAATTCCCTTTATTAAAATAACTTCCAAAAATAATCCAAGTATAGCTGTCATTTTAAACCAACAGTAGTTGATTTGATATGTTGACAGCTTGATAACAGGTATAATGTTGTTCCATGGAAACTTTATCTGTAAAACTTAAATGAAGCAAATGACATGAACACATTTTTATATAATTTTTAAGTACTCAGCGATCTTAAAAAATCTTTCAAAATATTCTCCGTAATCTAATTCTAATGTTTATTGAATTTTAGTTACTTTCACTTTAAATTTTCTATAGTTACTGCTCTTTTTTTTATGGTGATGTTGTGTTTGAATGCCAGTATTTACAAAAATTGGTATGTTTATACACACATAAAAAAATTAAAAATTTTAAAATATCAAGGTGACTTTAAGCTTCCTCCATTGATGATTTGAGGTTTTTCTTAATAATAAAATCCCCATAATCTCTACAAATTTACCACAGAATTTTACAAGATTTAAATCTTTATAAATTATTCTAACTGAAAATTTTAAAAAATGAAAGTTCTTGTAAAAATTCATTATTCATCAAATTTTTTTTCTGAAGAATGTGTTCATAGTATTATTTACATAAATGCAATTAAAATCTTTATAAAATAAACATGAAGCAATAAAAAAAATAATTTCTTTAGTTTAAAATAAATGATTTGGGGGGGTAGCAGATATTAGAAAAATATATATAGTGGTTGTTATGATTTTTTTCATGGAAATTTGGTGTTGTAGGTCTTTGTTTAATAACAATATCACCTAACTGATGCAAATAGGGAATTTTAAAAAGATTTAAAACTTTACAGAAAGTATTAAAATTAAAATCTTTCAAAAATGAACACTATTGTAATACAATGGCCAAAACATTATGAATATGGCAATATAGATGAGGACAACAGTTCAAACACTGAAAATAGGTAATATACCTTATTTCAGAATGATAGAGAAAGCCTGACGATGTCTAGAGCATACATCTAAAATATTGTGAAAATGGCAATAAAGATAAGGACAACAATCTGAATGATAAAAATAGTGTAAATAGTTACAATACCTCATCTCAAAAATAAAGAGAGTTCCTGAAGAAGCCTGGAGAATACAGTGGCTGCAACATTATGAATATAGACAGACAATATCTACTATACTTAGAAAAGAAATTTACTTTCTTCATTTTCCCATCAACTAACTGTGGATAAAAGCACTGGTTGCATAATTTTCTAATTTCCTTATTTACACTTGTTTTTTTTTAATGGTCTCCATTTGATGCAAGAAAAATAAAATTTTAACCAAACCTCATAAATGAATTTTAATACAAATATTTAAAAAAAATTCTTTTGTCTTTCAGCTTATATTTTGATATTAAAACTTCATTTTGATTAAGTTTGGGTCATTTTTTTTTTTTTTTTCATCATGTGTCCTCATTTTATAGCATTCCACAAGCCATTTGTGGATATCTCCGTATCAGTTACTCTCCCTGTGGATAAATACATTGGTTGAGCAATTCACAAAGAGTTGTAAGTTCACTACCTGGCCACAGTAGTGGAAACGAAAAACTTGTCAAGTTCTGTTGCTAAAGAGAATTAACTGATACTGAGATTTCCAAAACGTTACTTATAGGTATGACACATGAAATTAGAACAATCTACCTCCATAGACTAAATAAAGGGTTTGATTTGAAATTCCAACTTATATCACCTGAAGAAGGCCAGCAAAGAAGTTGTGAATATAGCAATAAAGACATGGACAACAGTCCGAACAGTGTAAAAAGTGTAATTAGCTACAATGTCTTATCTCAGAAATATAGAGAAAGCCTGAAGAAGTTCAGAGTGCAACATCCGAAACATTGTGAATATAGCAATAAAGATGAGGACAACAATCTGAATGTTGTAATTAGTTAACATACCTCATTTCAGGAATATAGACAGATCCTGAAGAAGCCTGGAGCATGACCTGTTGTTTATACAGACAGATAAGATCTACTATATCTACAGATGTAATGTACTTTCTTCATTTGTCTATCAGACAACTGTTTCAGTATTTATAACCCATAGTAGTTGAGATGCTGATAAAATAACCAATCTTCATCCATACTTTCTCTCATTTCAGTGTTATTATCAGTGTTTTCATCAATTTTCCATATTCTTCTTAATTTCTGTAATTTATATTCTTACATAAAAACATTTTTCTTGTATAATTAAATCAGGTGAACAATATCACATTAATTGTGGAATTTATTTCATTATTACTGTTTTGTTTTCTTTCAATTGTTATCTATGAATTTAATAAATAGAAAATGGTATTAACAAAAATTTCCTCTTCTGCTTGGTACTGATGAAAATTATATTTTTTATTCAGCAGAGATGCCTGTAGCAGATAATCTTACACCAGGCGATGCCGGCTGTGGACATTATTATGTTGTCAGTGACGTTAGTCCAAGATGAGGTCTATAAATACTTAAAAATCAACAGATATTTTTCAAGATCCATATTTGTATTGTTTCTGAATTGACACTATTCTGATTTTAATCAGATACATTTCATGAGATATGATGTGATGGTGAAGCAATCTTGTTTCACTGCAAAATGTTTCATCTTCACTAGTGACATGAAAATGAACTTTGCCTGACAAGAAATAATGTACTTTGAAATGTGTGGTTTATCTTTCTACAGAAACACCTGAATAAACAGGATCATCGGTCATATTCATGTAACATGTGCTAAACAGTTGGAAAGTCAGACATAATAGGCCAGATGGAAAAACATATTACAACAAAACCACATTCTTGTGAAGTTTGTGGAGCTGCATTTTCAAGGAAGCCAGATTTGCTCAATCATATGCGTACACACACTGGCGAAAAACCATATCCTTGTGAAGTTTGTGGATCTGAATTTGCACGCAAGTCAAATATGGTCATTCATATGCGTACACACACTGGAGAGAAGCCATATTCTTGTGGTGTTTGTGGATCTGCATTTTCACACAACTCACATTTAGTGATACATATGCGTACACACACTGGAGAGAAACCATATTCTTGTATTGTTTGTGGATCTGCATTTTCACACAACTCGCATTTAGTCAGACATATGCATACACACACTGGAGAGAAACCATATTCTTGTGAAATTTGTGGATCTGCATTTTCACACGAGACAACATTAGTCAGACATATGCGTACACACACTGGAGAGAAACCATATTCTTGTGAAGTTTGTGGATCTGCATTTTCACGCAAGTCGCATTTAGTTACACATATTCGTACACACACTGGGGAGAAACCATATTCTTGTGAAGTTTGTGGTGCTGCATTTTTACGGAAGGCTGATTTGGTTATTCATATGCGTACACACACTGGGAAGAAACCATATTCTTGTGAAGTTTGTGGATCTGTGTTTTCGAGGAAGCCAAATTTGGTTAGTCATATGTATATGCACACTGTAGAAAAACTATGATTTTATGAAGTTTGTGGGTCTCCATTTTCTTAGAAATGACATTTGGTTAGCCATCTGTGTATACACAGTGGAGAGAAAAATATTCTTTTGATGTTTACTAATATGTCTTTTCAGATAAATCACTTTAGATCCATCATGTGAATACACAGTGGACAGAATCCCTACCTTAAATCACATTTAGTTTCTGAATCAGTAAAAATTTGTTTTGTAGTGCATCATGTGAAAAACCATAGAAATGAAAAAAAAAACATTGATAGGTTTGTTGATAACCATTTCCCAGAAGTCACATTTTGTGAGAAATATAGATTCTTGTGAAAGCTGTAATGCATTCTTTTCAAATACTACAAAAGGCAGCAGACATGTAGCGATGTTGATAGGTGCACATTCTTTATCACAGTTGCATAAAAATCTTAGCACAGTAAATTCTCCATCTGTACATCCTATGGTTTAATTCATTGTATTTATTCATTTTAATCGTATAAACGAGATTATTAGTTTTTTTTTTACTCGTTAACATGTTTTAAAAGTTTTATTATGATATTTTTTTTTTAAGCCCTCTTGGGTTACTACTACTGTACTGATGTGGCATTCACCCTGGGCGGATTGAGCCGGCTTCTTCCTGTTATGAGAAGAAGATTCTTGGGATAAATTACAGAAGTAGGGTACCCAGGCCTACTCAAAAATAACGTTCTTGCTTGCAATTTTCCCAAATAACAGACGAAGAGACAGGAATCACCATAAATTATATTTACCAATGCAGACGCCTTGGATTTTCACCAGAGCCCTTGTTTATATAATTGTCAGACCTGTCATTTTTTGTGGCCCTACCAGGAATAGTTCAAAAGGCATATTTCTGACACTACCGTTTACATTCCCCCAAAACTGTGAGGTAACATTTGGACTTTTATTTATTACAGTACCAGGTGTTCCCAAGGGTCCCCCATCTTAATGTACTTGACCTGGCTCTTTGATGCTTAACCGACATTGAACGAGAACCGGTATTTCAAAAATTTTGACATAGTGATTTGACCTTAAAATAACTACTCTAACTTATTAATTGTTTACTTCTATTTCATTTTTTTCTTTTTTTATTCGTCAACATGTCTTAGATGTTTTATGTAATTTATAAGATCTCTTGGTTTTAACTCGCTGTAATTTATTTATTTGTTATACATATATTATTATTCGTAAAGTTTTAAAACGGTTTTATTTATAAGCACTCTTGGCTTGATTCACTGTAATCTATTAATTTCAATGGCTGTATTTTCTTATCTCTGTATATAGTAATTATTGCTGGTGAAATGAAACGTGAGGGGAAGTGGGTAAAAACGGAAAACATAATTACCTTCTAAAATCCTATTTGTCCACCAAAAAAAAAAAAATACCCGTAAGCAGCTTAAAAAAAATTTCCAATTGCGTTGTGATTGGCTGTTGGTCAATCTCCAATCAAACGTGAGATTACAGGGTATATTTATAAAAGTCTCCTTGCAAACAAGCATTTTTTTAGAGGGCGTTTCAGAGTCTGATCAGCTGTGAAGGGGTCGATTTGGTGAGGTCAGTATGATGTTTGAAAGACCCGAAACTGCCCAATGATCCTTTTCTAGAACATCACTGACAATGCCCTCTAGCGCTAAAAGAGCGTATATTCAAAGAAGTATGGATGTAACTAAAATTTGCCATGGACAAGATATTGACAGTAATTAGTATATGGATATATTTCTTTTTAAACATTTTGTATTTTTGTTGTTAACTTTTTAATAAACACAGCACAAATCATTTGATGCTATTCTTTCACATACCCTTTACTAATTTTTCTTTCTCTCAAGCTTTTTTCCTCCTTTCTTTGAGCAGTGGGATGTATGGGTGGCATGAAATAGACATCAGTGTTACCTTACAGGACAGTTCCTTGACTCATGTTTTCTTTATTTTTTGAAGGACCTCAACTCATTGAAATTTGCCAACCCTTGTTTTAAACAATCTGATGGACAACAAAAATGAAACTCTTGCAGAAACGCATGGATGAATCTGAAAATGTACACACACTGGAAAAAAACCATATTCCTGTGAAGCATGTAGATCTCTATTTTTGCAGAAGTCAGAATTAATCAGTCATATGCATACTCACTATGGAGAGAACCATATTCTTTTGAAGTTTGTTGATCATTTTCAGTCAAGATAGAGTTCCTGTAAAAACAAATTTTGTCTAAAAAAAAGTTTGCTTTTCAAACTAGATTAACTTTTTAAAATGTATTCTCCATCTCTCCTATTCTCTCTTCCTCTTTGATCATTACTGTAAATAGTCAATTTCAGTAGAATTGTTTCTAACTGGGGAGAGAAAGAGACATTCTCTCCTAACCTTTCCTTTTCTTTTACAGACATTAGAACAAATTGATTTCTTTCATTCCAAACAATGTTTAGCTATGTTGAAATTTCTTAGAATTACTGCAATGATTTTGTAATGTTCAGATTGCGTCAGAACATAGGTCTTGCTTCACTCAAGTTACCATTTTTTCCCTCAGTGAACAATGTGAAGAAAATTTATAAGAATGCCACTAAAGGAAAAGATAAAATCCATTGCTTGTCAGTAGACTATTGCAGTTGCATTTTCTGCTATTTCTACGTCTCCCAGAACCTGCTCAGTCCTCAGTAACTCAACACAACCTGTAATGTCATCTAGTCTGACATTTGTACTAAATATAACAAAACGGGCAAATCTCAACATAAAGAAATGCACCAACTTTTGGCACCCCACCCTTACTCGCCATGTTTTAAGCAAAGAGTGTCAGTCCTACTTTAGTATTCTTACTCTGCTAAACAACTTCAAACAAAGTAAGGTGAAGTTGAACAGTCAGCAAGACAAAGTAGCACTGGTGGTATTAAAAAGAGAGGGTACGTACCCCTATCAGATTTTGAGTTGTACCCAGCATTGTGACAGAGATTGGAGTCCTAGAGCTCTTAAATCTAGAGAAGTATGTCTTGTTTTTCTATCCAAACAAAACAGAGTAGTCACTTGTTTATGTGGTATTGGCAGAAGATGCCAAACACTTCCATTTTCCCTTCTTTCTTTCTAGTCAAATCTCCATTTTATGAATGTTTCTCTTTATAATACTTTTAGAATAATTCAGCAGATGATGCTATTTTATTTATTTTAACTGGACTTGTGGTGGTTACCCTACTTGGGTTCCATCCTCCAGTACTGTACATCTGAAAAATGGTGCAGTTATTGTGATTGCCTTACATCTAGGCCTTTTTCACTAAGATCAAAGTGTAATATCTGTTCTTATCAGCTTAATCTCATTCTCTCTTTCCATCTTTCCTTCTTTCTTTCATCTTCTCGACCTTTTCACTAAGATCAAAGTGTAGTATCTGTTCTTATGAACTTAATCTCATTCTCTCTCATTACTTCTATTTTCCATTTTTCTTACCTCCAAAGATTCAAGATATGATTTGAAATCAATTTTCAAAAATGAAAATCTTTCTTGAAGCTTTTATTTTAGTTTTAATTTCAAGCTAATAGATTAAATTTAATACTTCTAATAAGAAAAAATACTTTGCTGTATTTCAAAACTAATTTCAATTGACTGGGAGGAGTTTTCATTTTGAAATTGCTGAAATATTGTATGTCAGCACCATTTTTAGCCATCTTTCATCACAATATAATGATATTAAAAAATGTTCTAAAAATAAAATATACTTTTCTAAAACGTTATTGGAGAAATATTAGCTGATTTAAAGTTTAATTCATCTGATTTGAAACAAATACTTAAGGTTAAAATATTGCAGAATTTTTTTTAACATGATGATGGCTGTTTATTCAAGATGTTCATAGCTTGTATGCCAGATAGAATTTTATCTAATATTTTTCTATGATGGTTACATCTGTAAAAATGATTCAGGAATATAAAATGAGCACCTGTTTTTATATGATTTTTAAGTACTCAGTAATCTTAAAAATGTAAGAAAATATTCTCTGTAATCTAAGGTTTTATTGAATTTTAGGTTTCTTCTGGCTTTAAATTTAAACTTTAGTTATCACTCTTATTTTCTCATTATGTCTTATATGAACATCCATATCTACAAAAATCTACATTTATGCACATGAAAGTATTTTTAAAATGTGGTTAATGTTTTGTACTTAGCTTTTCTATTTATGATTAGTAAATTTTTCAGTAACTGGTGTTTCTGTTTTACAAAAAAAAAAATTGGTGATTTAAATTCTCCAAGTTACTTTATTTAATGAATATAAACATTAATTGGCATAAAATTAAATAAGTTGGCGGTAACAGATCAAAAAAAATATATTTACCAAAATTTAAAAAAAACGTTTCTAAAATAGTTTCATTTATTTGTGAATAAGGCCTGAAATGCTGACAACTCTTTGATTTTTGTAAGAATTTCCAAATCACTGTGTTTTGTTTTTCTGCAAAAAGATATTAACTTTTCCCACACTAATCTTTGGTTCCTCGGCTGAAGCAAAAAAAAAAACAAAATATTTAATAAAAGTTTCTTTTTTTTTTTTTTGTATTTATTGGCCCTCCCATAGAAACAGGTAAGAAAAATGAGTTCACTGAACCATTATATTGAGGCAGGTGTTGATTCCAATCTGTAATGGAATGATTGCAAAATAATTCCTCAACTTATGGGCAGAAGCACACAAACGCAGGCTGGGTTTTTTTCTAGCCAATAGTCAAGTTCTTGGATTCATTGAAATCAATCCTGGTCTGTCTTGTCCTGATGTCAGAACACTTTCTTTTTTTTTTTTTAATTTCAGTGACTTGACGCCTATTACATTCTCCTCTGTTTAGCTATTCTCTCCTTGGAGATTTTGCATGGTGAGTATATTATATACTAACAGTAGAGCCCGGCGTTGCCTGGGGAGTAACAGTAAGAGATAGATCAAGTTCTTTTTCATCATCAAGACTGAAAAATTCTGTTGACAAAGATTATTGTTTAAGGTTGACAGACACTGCATGTCTTAATTAGTTTTTTTTTTTTAATTGGTCAAACCCAAACTTAAACAAAAACATTGTTTTCAATCGTTATGAGTCTATCGATTGAATAGAATTTTATTATAAACAATTGTCTTGTAAATGGAATTTTTAAAGCATTCTAAATGTAAAGAAAAAAGTGTACAAGAAAATAAAAAACACTACCTGCCAAAAAAAAAAGTGAAGTTTTGTTGAAATCGGTTGAAAAATGTTGGAAATCCGATCCCATATATAAACGAACACGCACACACAAACAAACAACCTGGGTTTTATAAGTATAACAATATGAGTTGTCCCCCTTTCACTCTTGAAACAGCGATGCCTCTTAATCGTGTTTTCAAATTGATTTTGTGCAAAAACAATTGTGTTTTTCCCATTTTTGGCGCTGTCAGAACCACTGCAAGGTAATTTTACGTAGTCCTGTGAAGTTTTGTTGAAAAATGTAGGAAATCCGATCCAATATATAAACGAACACACACACACACACACACACACACAACCTGGGTTTTATAAGTATGATGTATTCACCAGCTAACAGTGCAACACTCTTCCTACTAGGTATCTTCACTAATTCCCTAAAAAAGAGCATACTCTGATTAATAAAGGCCCCAAATAAACAATCTTTTTATCGGCTAAATGTTTATGTTATTATTAAGAGGAAAGACCAAAATATTTTTTATTATTTTTTAAATATTTTAATCCTTACTAGCATGGACGAAATTTTAGTTAAAAATCTATTTTTTTATTTTTTTTTTTTTTTTTGAGTCAATAAAAATGACATAAATTTGATCATGTCACCCATTTTTGACAACTTTGTAAACAAAAGTGAAATTCTCTGCTTAGAAATCTTGTAAAATTCAATTATACTTTTTTTAAAAGTGAATTTAGGAAAATTTAAAGTTTACTTAATGTAACTGGAAACTAAAGTTTCTTAATTTGTAGCAGTGACTTACCTCTGTGACCCAAAAGGACCAGTCGTGTGTATGTTTTGCAAGGGATTGTAGAGATGGCGAATCGATCAGCTTCGGGCAGATGGTGAATCGGACAGGACTTCGTGCTGATAGTTATTTTCCAAGCATAGCTTAGATGTGGCACAAGGCTGAAAGTATGGGGCATTTAGTAAGGATTGAACTCACTTTTCAGTTGTAACTGATCAAGCGAGACAAGCTTGCTAACCATTACACCAAACCGAGGTGGTGGTGTCACTTTCAGCTATTTTTATTGGCTGGTTCTGGGTGCTCATTCACTGTGTGTTGGCTGGGTCAAGTGTATAAAAACATGGTACACTCATTTAAAAGGTGTTCATTTTTTCGTTCGGATGGTGAGTGGCGTATTGGAGAACTTCCAAGAAGTGTGGATTTGTTTTTTTCTAGTGAACCTATAAGACTCACTTTCTACCTTTCTTTTCCTGTGTGTGCTTCCATTAAAGTTTTAAAACACAGTTGCATCTAGTCCTTTTAACTGTAAAAGATGAGACCTTTCTGCTAATTTAGTACTGTGCTTAAATTCATAAAGTGTACATACCATAGAGGAGACTTCATCAAAACAATTAATATGAAAATATTTATAGAAAAGGCTCCGGGAAGCTGGGCCACATTAATGTGAAAGTGACTGAGTACAAGATGCCATGTCAGGACCAATAAACTTGCAGATTCTCCTTTGTATTTTATTAGGAATCTTAAAAAAAAATAGCAGAAGCACCAGAGAAGACTTTGTAATGTAATCGATCCAGACCTCTCTTTTCTACAAATATTTTCATGGAAACTGTTTTGAGAAGATTTTTCCCCTCATGCCTAAACTATATGAATTTAAGTTCGCTACTAGATTGGCAACTAGGTCC
The DNA here is from genome assembly GCA_903632075.3 of Acanthosepion pharaonis. Lineage (NCBI taxonomy): Eukaryota > Metazoa > Mollusca > Cephalopoda > Sepiida > Sepiidae > Acanthosepion > Acanthosepion pharaonis. The sequence continues at coordinate 737,853 of CAHIKZ030005432.1, read as the reverse complement.
CAACCTTTTACTGATGAACTAGTTAGATGCAACTGTTACTTCTCTTCTAATAGTTTCTTTTCTTGCATTTCTCACCTGTGGAACTCCTTTCTGATTACTTGTTTCTCTGACACTTACAATATTCGAAAATTTAAAAGCAATATCAATCACCATCTTCTGTCTTCTTGAACCGTTTTCCTTAACTGTCTTTTCCTCACTAAAGTCTTTCCATTCTCTTTGATTCCTAGCTCCCATACAATCAAGTACAAAATGGGGCACTTTGGATATTATCTAAATCAGGATGTCCATTAGGACAACATTTTTGGAATATCATGCATTTCTTTACTGAAGTCAAGATGCCAAGTTAGGAGCAATAACTCTGCAGATTCTTCTTTGTAGTTTGTCAAGAATCTTTAAATACATAACAGAAGCACCAAAGAAGGGTCTGTAATGTAATCGATCCAGACCTGGTATCAAACACTTTTACACTGATGTGACATAGCTTCCTTCTGTCTTTTCTCCATATATTTTCATGGAAACTGTTCTGAGGACCTTTTTTTCCGCTACTGCATCAACCATATGGATTTAAATGTGCTACTAGATTGGCAACTAGGTCCCACCATTTTATTGTTGAACTAGATAGATGCAAGTGCCACTTCAATTCTAATAGTTTCTTTTCTTGCACTTCTCACCTGTAGAACTCCCTTCCGATTTCTTGCTTCCCTGACATTTACAATCTTCAAAAATTTAAATGCAATATCAATCGCCATCTTCTGTTTTCATGAACCCTTTTCCTTAATTGTCTTTTCCTTACTAAATTCTAAATTACCGCCTTTTATTGACTATGTTGCCCTACCGGAAGAATATAATTCAATAACTGTTAAATTCCAATAATTAAAAAAAAAAAGACCACATTATATGATTTCAAACAGGTGAGAAAATACTACCAAAATAAACCTAGTGTACTATTTAACTAAAAAAATACTTCAGCTGTAAATTAAAAAAAAATTACTTATTCTACTAAGTTTTATTAATTTAAAGTGTATATAGAATAAAAACATACATTAAAGCTATTTGTTATATAAGGTTAAAAATAATTTATTTATAATCATAAATATAAATGTCCTGATTATTGCACTGCTGGTGTTCCATATTTCTTTTAATTTCTATACTTACATAAAACAATCCCTTTTTTTCTTTTTCTCGAGATAGAGGGTTACCAGGCGACATTATTATATCAACTGAATGAACAATACAAAACTTGGGTCGTCGGTTGAAGGAAATCATTTGAAAACACAAACAAATCAAACGGTTTTGTTTTTCTCATTGAATTTACTCATCTGAAAGGTAAGTGAAGGAATAATGATAATTTTGATAGAAGAAGAATCCTTTACTTAAATGACTTTTTACTCACTGTTTAAGGTTAGGGGTTTATTAGCAAGACAAAAAAAAAAATAAATAAAAATTCATTTTTGATCGTCTCAGAAACTTTACTAAAGAAAAAAAAAAAGAATTTTATTTTTTTTTTTTTTCCTTCTCATTTTTGTTAATTTTCAAGTAATGGTAAAAATATTTTTTTTTACATCTGTTACCCTGTTTGTGAGAGAATTTTTTTCCCAATTCCCCAAAGAGCTGTGTATATATCTAATAAAAGATGAAGCAATACAAAGAAGAATTTTTTCAGAATTTACATTTAATCAGTTGGGAGTGGGTGGCAGATGAACTTGGTGATGAAATGCTAGAAAATTCTGGTTAATTTGCAGTATAAGCACTAAAAGCCCCCGGTAACAAGAATGTATCATTCTGGTATGAAATTGCCTGATTATTTCAATAGTGACATAAAAACATTGCACTTGTTATCGTTTAGAATTTACAGACAATGTAAGTTCAACTTCTTTTTCATTGAGTAGACAGAACGACTGCCATTACTAGCTTTGTTTACATACATTTACCTCAAGTGGTCATTAAAATGTTGTGCTCGATTACCATTTAAAATTTATATACTGCAAATGAATCAAAATTCCAATAAATTTTAAATAGTTATTGATCTCATTTTCTGATAATGTCAGGTATGGATGACCATATTTCCAAAAATTGGCACATTTATACATGCACAAAAGAATTCAGAAATATTTTTAAAATTCAGTGCTCACTGAATTGTACTAAGCTTTTCAATTTATGATGAATAAATAGTTTTTATTTAATAACAGTATCACCTAACCGATGCACACACACACACACACACACACACACACACACACATATATATATATATATATATATATATATATATATATATATATATATATAGTTGTGTGGTTCAGTGAAGATTTGGGGTAAGGAAGCCTTGCAGACTTGGTTAATTTTTAGGTATTTTGGCTTTATAGACTGAAATGTTAGAAAATTCCCAATAAATGTTAAATAATTATTGCTCTTATTTTTTGATAATATGATGTATGAATAGCCATATTTACAAAAATTGGCAGATTTATACCTACACAAAAAAAAATCAAACTTCTTTTTCAAATACTGTGTGTGCTGAATTAAGCTTTTTCGATTTATGATTAGTAAATACAGTTTTTACTTAATAACTATAATCTCCTATCTGATTCAAATTAATAATAAGGACAACAGTCCAAATAATATCATGTAAATATCAATGGTGCCTCATCTCAGAAATATAGACAGATAATATCTACTATATCTACAAAAGTAAACTTACTGTCTTCATTTTCTTATCAACCAACTGTTTCAGCATTAATGACCCAGAGTAAATTAACCAATCTTAATTTGCATTAATTTGCACTTCAGTTTGTTTTTTTTCTCATTCCTGTGTTACAATCCAATGTTTTCATCCATTTTTCATGTTTTTAATTTCCACACTTTACTGAAAACGTTTTTCTTTTCAAACGATATATGATTAAATCAAGTGGTCAATAGCACATTAATTGTGGAAATTATTTCATTATTCTTGTTTTGTTTTTTTTTTCAATTTTAACTATTAGGTGAATAAATAGAAGGTGGTATTAACAAAAATCTTCTTTTTGACACTGATGAGAATGATGTATTTTTTGGTACTGGACAGAGATGGCTGCAACAGATAATCTCATACCAGCTATAGACTTGATCATGTTGCCAGTGGTGGTATTCCAAAACGAGGTTTAAGAAAAATTGATAATCAAGATATTTTTCAAGATTCATATTTGAATTATTTTTGAATTGACAATGTTCTGATTTAAATTGCATACATTTCCTAAGATATGACATCATGGTAAAGCAATATTATTTCACTGTAAAATGGTAGAGTCTGCTGCTGCATTATAGAAATAATAATTACATGTATATCTCATAATATTGACTGCTTTAATATATTATTCGCTTCCCGTATTAATACATCATTTATGCCTTTTTTCTTTACAGATGTTTTGGCTGTACAAAAACTTCAGTGCTTATAACTTAGAATGTCAATGAAGGAAAAGACATTTCAGTTTCCATGAAACACAGACAAATATATGCTACAAGGTTCATGTGAAAGTGATGAATTGACATTGTCAAAAGCCTGATAATGAACATTACATGGCATAACATAATGTACTTTGAAATCTGTTAATCTATTGTAAAGTCAGAGATAAAGGGCCAAATGGAAACAAATAATACAAAGAAACAATATTCTTGTGAAGTTTGTGGATCTGCATTTTCAAGGAAGCATTATTTAGGGATACATATGCGTACACACACTGGAGAGAAACCTTATTCTTGTGAAGTTTGTGGATCTGCTTTTTCAAAGAAGCTAGATATAGTGAGACATATGCGTACACACACTGGAGAGAAACCATATTCTTGTGAATTTGTGGATCTGCATTTTCACAGAAATCACATTTAGTGACACATATACGTACACACACTGGAGAAAAACCTATTCTTGTGTGAAGTTTGTGGGACTGCATTTTCACAGAAGACACATTTAGTGACACATATGCATACACATACTGGAAAAAACTATATTCTTGTGAAGTTTGTGGATCTGAATTTTCACAGAAGTCAAATTTCGTTAATCATATGCATACACATGCTGGACAGAAGCCATATTCTTGTAAATATTGTGGATCTGTATTTTCAAACAAGTCAATTTAGTGACACATATGCGTACACACACTGGAGAGAAACCATATTCTTGTGAAGTTTGTTGATCTGCATTTTCAGAGAAGTCCACTTTTGGTCAAACATATGCGTACACACACTGGAGAGAAACCTTTTTCTTGTGAAGTTTGTGGATCTGCATTTTCAGAAAAGTCATCTTTAATGTAGACATATGCGTACCACACAGGAGAGAAACCATATTCTTGTGAAGTTTGTTGTTCTGCATTTTCACAGAAGTTCAATTTGGTCAAACATATGCGTACACACACTGGAGAGAAACCCTATTCTTGTGAAATTTGTGGATCTGCATTTTCAGAGAAAGTCACCTTTAGTGAAACATATGCGTACACACACACAGAGAAAACCATATTCCTGTGATGTTTGTGGATCAGCATTTTCACAGAAGCATGATTTAGTCAAACATATGCGTACACACACTGGAGAGAAACCATATTCTTGTGAATATTGTGGATCTGCATTTTCACAGAAGTCACATTTAGTGAGACATATATGTACACACACTGGATAGAGAAACCATATTCTTGTGAAGTTTGGAGATCTGCATTTTTTCAGAGAACCAAATTTGCTCATCATATGCATTGACACTGGAGATAAGCCATATTCTTGTGAATTTTGTGGATCACCATTTTCATGGATGTCAATTTAGTGAGACATATTCGATATACACTGGATAAAAAAATATTCTTGTTGATCTGTTTTCACATGATATGTATTTATCAAACATATGCATTGAACACACTATAATTCTGTATTTTGTTGATCCCAATTTTCATGGATGTGATAAACTTAGTGAACCATCTGTCTATATAAATGGAATAAAAAAAAAATTCTTGTTAGATGCTTTGTGATATATATTTTCTAGAAACCCTATTTTGGAATCAATTTTATTTTCAATTGAATGAGTAGCAAATTCTTTTTTAGTTCATCATTTAAAATCTTACAAAAATTCATAGAAATGAAATAAAACATTCTTGTTAGGTTTGTGGATATACCATTTCTGAGTTGTTCTATCTTGCATCAATATGGATCATACCCCATCTGTACATTTTTCAAATATTTGAAAAATTCAGTAGACATGCAATTTGCTTATATGAAACATTGCATTGCAATTGCAAAAGAACCCATCTGTGCATTCCAGCGGAGTAACTTAATTTTCCCATGAAACATTGCACAAAACCAACACATAACAATTATGATATAGTTAAAGGAAATTATTGCTTGTTGATACTAAATGAAGCCCTTCAATATAGTTACAAATGTAACTAATATATTCTGTCAGTAAGCAAATCTGAATCATTTGTCAGATGGACAAGATGTTGACGATAATTATTACATAGATATTTTGTTTCAATAAACATTTTGTATTTTTGTTAACTTTTAGTAAATACTTCACAAATCATTTGGTGTTATTGTTTCAAATTTTCTTTACTAGTTTTTTATTTCTTTCCCATTTTCTTTCCTTCTTTCTTTAGGCAGTGGATTGTATGGGTGACATGAAATAGGCATCAACATTGCCTCAGGTGACAATTTCTTTGTTATTTTTTATTTGAAGCACTTAACTTATTGCAGTTTGTCAACCCTTGTTTTAAACAACTTGATGGACAGCAAAACCAAAAACCTTGCAAAACCACATGGATGCATCTAAACATGTACACATCCTGCAGAGAAACCATATTCTTGTGAAGTTTATGGTTCTGCATTTTAAGACAAGATAGACTGAGATTAAAAAAATAAATTTTGTCTAAAAAATTTACTTTTCAAAATAAGTTAATTTTAGATGTTTTCATATCTCCTGTGCAATAAAAATATATTCTCTACTTATCCTATTCACTCATCCTCTTTTATAATTACTGCAACTTGTCAATTTCTCTTAAATTGTTTCTAACCAGAGAGAGAGAGAGAGAGTCTCACCATTTTTCCTTTTCTCTAAGTTAAATCTTTTTGTTTTACAGACATTAGAAAAAAATGACTTTTTTTTTAATTCCAAACAATGCATTTAGCTCTGGTGAATTTACTTAGAATTACTGTGGTGGTTTTGTGATGTTCAGATTGTGTCAGAACATAGGTTATGCTTCAGATGAGATCCCATTTTTTTTCCTGAGTGAACAACAAGAGGAAAAGTTATAATAATGCCACCAAAGGAAAAGATAAAACCTGTTGCTGGTCAGTAGACAATTGTGGCTGCATTTTCTTCTATTTCTACTTCTTTCAGCTTCTTTCTAATTCCTCCAAGATTAATTCAGCACAACCTTTACCTACATCTGTCTCCCAACTGCAGAAGAGTTGTAATCCTCTTCATCTTCTTCCACAAGAAAGCCAACTTTTCTCGAGTAGTGGTTACACTTTTCAAATGAAAATTTCATGTACTGTGACTATATAGTAATATAATAAAACATGCATATCTCTGCATAAATCAAACAACTACACTAAAATTGGCATCCACCTCATTTGCCTGGTTTTGAGCAAAGAGTCAGTCTTGCCTCAATATTTCTACTCTGCTATACAATTTAATTCAAAGTAAGGTGAGGCTGAACAGTCAGGAAGACAAAATAGTGCTGATGGTATTAAAAAGCACTCACTAGATGGTAACTGTATTTTCATTGATTGCCTCACTCTTGTTCCATAGTTCAATATTGTGCATGTGGAAAATGGTGTAGTATCCATTCTCATCAGCTTGATTTGATTCTCTCTCTCCACTTCTATCTTTACTTTTTTCTTTCATCTTCTAGTTCTCATCAAAGTGTAGTATCTTTCTCTCAATTTGATTCTCTCTCTCTACTTCTATCTTTCCTTCCTTCTTTCATTTGATTCTCTTAATTTGATTTTCTCTCTCCACTTCTATATTTCCTACTTTCTTTCATCTTCTCGGCCTTTTCACTAAGATCAAAGTGTAGTATCTGTTCTCATCAGCTTAATTTGATTCTATCTCCAATTCTATCTCCCCTTCATTCTTATCTCCACAGATTCTCTCTCCACTTCTATCTTTCCTTCTTCCTTTCATCTTCTAGGCCCTACTTATGATTGAAAATTAATTTTTTTAAATGAATAATATATCCTGAAGCTTTTATTTTAGTTTTAATTTCAAGCTAATAGATTAAATTTAATATTTCTAATAAGAAATATACTTTGCTGTATTTGAAAACTAATTTAAATTGGCTGAAATGATTTTTCAATTTTAAATTGCTGAAATTTTTAATACTGTGCCATTTTTCATCACAATATAATTCAATATAAGTCATCACCATATAATAATAATAATAAAATATATTCTAAAATTAAATATACTTTCCTTAAACTTTATTAGAGCAATATTAGATGATTTAAAGTTTACTGAATCTAATTTGAAACAAATATTTGAGTTTAAAATATCACCAAAATCTTTTTAACACAGTCATATATGTATATTTAAAGTATTGACAGCTTGTATAGCAGATGGAATGTTTTTCTTTGGTGGATATATCTAAAAATAATTCGGGAATATAACATGTGCACATTTTTTATATAAGTTTAAGTACTTTATAAACTTACAAGTTTCAGAAAATATTCTCCGTAATCTTATATTTTATTGAATTTTAGATTTTTCTGGTTTTAAATTTACTATAGTTATCACTATTATTTTCTGACGATATCAGTCGGTGACAATTCTCTTTATCCAGCATGTCTTAATAACTTTCTCAGCAGCAGGTGATAATTCTCTCTTTATCCAGCCTGTCTTAATAACAGTCGGTGATAATTCTCTCTTTATCCAGCCTGTCTTAATAACTTTCTCAACAGTCAGTGACAATTCTCTCTTTATCCAGCCTGTCTTAATAACTTTCTCAACAGTCGGTGACAATTCTCTCTTTATCCAGCATGTCTTAATAACTTTCTCAGCAGCAGGTGATAATTCTCTCTTTATCCAGCCTGTCTTAATAACAGTCGGTGATAATTCTCTCTTTATCCAGTCTGTCTTAATAACTTTCTCAACAGTCGGTGACAATTCTCTCTTTATCCAGCCTGTCTTAATAACTTTCTCAACAGTCGGTGACAATTCTCTCTTTATCCAGCATGTCTTAATAACTTTCTCAGCAGCAGGTGATAATTCTCTCTTTATCCAGCCTGTCTTAATAACAGTCGGTGATAATTCTCTCTTTATCCAGCCTGTCTTAATAACTTTCTCAACAGTCGGTGACAATTCTCTCTTTATCCAGCCTGTCTTAATAACTTTCTCAGCAGCAGGTGATAATTCTCTCTTTATCCATACTGTCGTAATAACTTTCTCAGCAGCGGGTAATAATTCTCTCTTTATCCAGCCTGTCTTAATAACTTTCTCAACAGTCGGTGACAATTCTCTCTTTATCCAGCCTGTCTTAATAACTTTCTCAACAGTCGGTGACAATTCTCTCTTTATCCAGCCTGTCTTAATAACTTTCTCAGCAGCAGGTGATAATTCTCTCTTTATCCAGCCTGTCTTAATAACAGTCGGTGATAATTCTCTCTTTATCCAGCATGTCTTAATAACTTTCTCAACAGTTGGTGACAATTCTCTCTTTATCCAGCATGTCTTAATAACTTTCTCAACAGCAGGTGATAATTCTCTCTTTATCCAGCCTGTCTTAATAACAGTCGGTGATAATTCTCTCTTTATCCAGCCTGTCTTAATAACTTTTTCAACAGTCGGTGACAATTCTCTCTTTATCCAGCCTGTCTTAATAACTTTCTCAACAGTCGGTGACAATTCTCTCTTTATCCAGCATGTCTTAATAACTTTCTCAACAGTCGGTGACAATTCTCTCTTTATCCAGCCTGTCTTAATTACTTTCTCAGCAGCAGGTGATAATTCTCTCTTTATCCAGCCTGTTTTAATAACAGTCGGTGATAATTCTCTCTTTATCCAATCTCTCCTCTTCTTTCTTCTCCCAGTTGTCTGACCACTCTTCTACCCATCCTTTGCCAATATTCCACATGGGGAATTTCTTTCTCTTATTCTTCCTGCTTCCTTCCTAGCCTTGAACCTGCATTCCACTATTCCTTGTTCCCATGCCTTCTTTATTGACATTAACCAATTCTTTAATTCACCCAAGTCCCCTTTACACACCTTTACATGGTAAAACAGAAGCAATCCATATAAATCCAGTTACAAAAGAAAAAAAAAAATTTTCTTTTCTTATTGCCAAGCTACAACAACTTGTCACCAGAAGAAAACATGAAAAACCAAAAAGTGTCTTACCTGTTACTTGTCCTGTCATCTTCTCACCTGCCAGAAAGAAAAAAGAATGTTTGGGGAGTTTTAAAAACTTACCATCAAAATGACTAAATTCTGTCGGTTCTACTCCTTTAACGGAATGACCTTCTTCTTCACCCTTCTCAATTTGGTCATGCTGTTCTGTGTCTGTACGTTAATCTTCTAGTTTTCTGTTGTTGGCTTCTCCAGGGTCACGCCCTTAGCCATGACATCAGTCATAACTCACAGGGTCTTATCCTCATGTTCACGGCACCAAATATAAAACAGGGTCTAATCTTGATCACTGGTCACCAAATATAGCAAGGCCAGCCCGACTTAAACCAGGGTTTTTCCCATGCTGGTAAGTACTTCATTTTTTCATCTACTCTGCCCCACACTATGCTTGATTGATCACAATGATGATCTAACTTTTGTCTGCATTAAAAACTGAATCAAGTTGGCAGAACCATGCTATCAAAAGCAAAGGGCAACGATAACTCCATTGGTAGAATGCAAAGTATAATAATTCACAAAGAAATTCACTGGATTAAGAATCTAATGACAAGGAATTTTCTTTTATACTTGGAGCAGGCTAACCATTACAATGTGGAATTATATCAGTCGGGAATTTCAGTCATCAGTTCTCAACGTCAGCCATTCTCTTGTCTGGCTCAACGTCAGAGAAGCAGTGCTGGAAATGGATCCTGATAAATTAAATACAGAGGAAGGAATGAAGTTATTATATGAAAGGTTGGACTCTCTGTTCACGCAGTTCTGACAGTGTACGGAAATCTTGAAAACTATATTAGAAAATTTGAAATATATAATATTTGAAAATGTTAATATATTAGAGTATTCGAAAAATATTACAATTGCTGATTTCATTAAAGAATTTGTCCATATGGTTCAGCAACTCAGTGAACATGATATTAAGTTGCCCGAAGCTGTATTGGCTTACAGAACCCTCAAGAGTACCAAACTGGAAGAAGACAATGAAAACTATCATCAGAAACATAGCACTCTATGAAATGACAGTTCAAATAAAAAGGGTGATGGGTGTTAGACCAGGGACTTTAATGAGTACTTCCTCTCCAGCAATCTATCAAATAAAATCTGAGCCAACAGATGTGCACTAACCTCAATATTTTGATGAAAAGAGTGATACACAGACAAAGGACATAATGTACAGCTCTGTTCACAGGAATCAACAGAAGAATTATCATGGTAGAGGATGGAGAGGTAATACATATAGAGGCAATAGATTCAGTAAAAGAAGCTAAGCCATACCAATTATCAAAAGGATAAAACCAAGAAACACCTGATGGTAAACCCTCTAGATTTGCTATATGTGAATCTACCATGCAGTGGACTAAAAATTGTCAACAAGGAAATCAGGAAGCTATATTCAAAGCCAAGATTGTACTCATGATTCATAATAGCTCTAGGGATACTATGCTCCTAGGAAAAAGATTGGTGCCATGATTTTGACAGGTTGCTCAAGGTCAGTGTGTTACTTGACTTGGTATAATTGTTACCTTGATGCTTTACTATAGAAAGTTAAAAGAAACATAAAATCAGAGAATATTAAAGCTACATTTAAATTTGAAGATGGCCAACACTTGAAATCTATGTTCAAAATGGAGTTACCCTGCATATTAGCAGGAAAATTGTTGAAATTTATACTGATGTAGTAGAGTCCGAAATAACCCTTTTATTGAGAAAAGATGCTATGAAGAAAGGTAATACTGTTCTGAATTTTAAAAATGATAGTGTGTTCATGACTGGACAAAGTTTAATGCCGGCATTATTACATCCTCTGGCAACTCCAGGTCTCAAAAACAATGAAAGTATTGTTCTGATCAGCACTAGGGATATTAAAAATAAGTGTGTTGCAACAAAAAAGAAAACGAACATAAAAACTTCACAAGCAACAAGTCATTCAAGTTATGAAAAAAATGAGTTCTCCATTGAAAAATGCAGAGGTTCTTAATGTTGAAACAGCTTCTGAAAATTATTTCCAATTGTGACATATGCTTAAAATACAAGAGATCACCATCTAAGCCCATTGTTGGTTTCTCTTTATCAAAGCACTTCAATGAAATGATATCTATGGGTCTAAAAGGGTCTAGAATTCTTCATTTAATAAACCTTTTCACCAAATACAGTGTAGCGTCTGTAATAAAGTCAAAAGAAAGTTCAGAAATTATTAAACATTGTATTTTGGTTTTGGATTGCATATTTTAGATCTCCTAGTTTTCTAACTAATAATGGGCAAGAATTTGATGATGAAGCTTTCAGAAACATGGCTCAGAATTTTAATATTATACAAACTACACCAGCACAAAGTCCATGGAGCAATGGATTAAATGAATTGGTACTCAAAACTATAGAGCACAATGGTTGCAGCTTGGAGCTTGTTGCCATTGCTTGGTCACTGAGCTCCATGTCAACACTTGAAATCTATGTTCAAAATGGAGTTACCCTGCATATTAGCAGGAAAATTGTTGAAATTCATACTGATGTAGTTATTTTTCTATTTCTCTTTTCCTTTCTTAAATGAATTTAAATTCCAATATCATAAACATTTTAATTTAAATGAATTTCTTTAATTATATTTCATGTAAACAAGTTAGGAAAGCATCTTGTACTATTTTTTTCTTTCTATGTGAAATAATATTTTGAGATATCTGTTGGTTAGATGTATTCTTTCAACATAAGTTAAATTTAATATTTCAGGTACCAGTGGAAGACAGAGAGTATTTAAAAGAGCAGGGGGACAAAATAGGACCCAAGGGTAGTTTCCAACTTAGACCTGTGGATAAAACTAGCATTCAGAAACCCAAAAGTAGTGTAGTGGAAGGAGAAAGACAAAAACAAATTGATTCATCTCCTATTGCCTCCACATCTTATCATCAGGATGTTATTCATTCCAAGTCATCAAATAGTCATGAAATATATGAAGAGTATGAGCATGCCAGACATTTCAAGGGTGTTTACAGCCTTTTAAAAATTCCTTGGTATGCTACTGAGTTGATCAGGGCTGATGTTTAGTCAAACTTAGGAGCAAGCTTTGTAAATGCCTTTCTTTTAGATTTGCAGGCTATGGGGCCTTCTCAATCAGAGTGTTAATATCGAAAACGTAATTTTGGATAAATCTAAAACAGACCATGTAAAAGAAAGAACAAAACAAAATGGCTATCAAAAACAGAAAAACATTATTTGTATTGGTGTTGATGGAAGACATGATGCATTGTTATATAAAGAGATTGCAGAGACAGATGGAAAGAAAACAAAGGTAGCAGGACACCATTTGACATTCACAAAGGAGATGGGTTGTGGTGAAAGTGGAAAATACCTCACTCATAGATTTATCGCTACTACTGGAGCAATTGATACTGTTCTAGCAAAGGAGATTGCTAGTGTTTTGGAGGAATATAATAGTGTTGATACTTGATATCCTAAAGGCTGTTTTACTGGGCAACACCCATACAACTACTGACTGTGAAGCTGATCTAGTTACAGTTCTAGAGAAACAAATAGAAAGAAAATGTTTCGGAAATTTTCTTTTCTTTCAGAAAATAAAAACTGCTGCAACAGTATTTTTACTATTGCCTGAATTAATAACAAAAATGAAAGGAAAAATAATGCAAATCAGATTTAATTACAAAGAAAAAAATATTTATTTCTAACCAGCTAAATAAGGGTTCTTGCAAAAATTTGTCCCTTTTTGCTGAGAATAAGATAATCTATTCTCTGAGTAACACAATGTAAAAAACATACTTAAAAATTACAATGCACAAAAAAAAAAACGAAACAATTGCGCCCACCTGCTGTGTCAATAATAACAATAAAAAAAAGTGGAGAGAGCCTTAACTCTACAGTACACTTTCAGTCCTTTCAAGGTTCAAAAGTTTTATCTTTTTTCTTTTCGCTCTTGTGTAGACAAGGTTCTCTTTTTGGTGACCAACCTCCCCTCCTTTCTTCACTTATTTTCCTCCCGTCCGCCTGGAAATTACGCCTTTCTTTTACGGCCGCTAGAAGGTGAAAATTTACTTAAACATGCGCTAAAACACTTTTTGAAAATGCACGTGTTTGCTCCTTCTTCTTCTTCTCAAACGGCTTTAGCTCCAAACTCCACTTATGAACTTCTTTTCCAGGGCTTCTTCAAGAGGACTTATCAAAACTTCTCTGAAGGGGAAACTTGCCCTCAGCAACTTTGTTACCCATGCATCATTCACTTATGGGCAAGCGCTGCCTGCCTTTTCAGCAGGGAGAGAGAAAACTAATCTCTTCTCTAAGTGGTCTCATTTCCAACTGCTGCTAAGATCCAGTCCCAGTTCTCCCTTCCCTTTCAAAGTGGGGGCAATGGTTCACCTTTGAACTGTCCAATTAAAAAAAATATCAGCAGGTTCTTAGGGCCAGTAACCCAGTGGGTGTTTTTTGTTCTCCCTTGACTTAAAAATTTTCAAAAATTACACACTATTGATTGCTCTCTACATCAAAATGAGGTTCTGTTCAGAGCTGTTTTTAAGCACATTGATGGCAGCACAAGAAGTCTGACATCATTTATTGGTCGGCTTGGTAGACTGTGTGCAAATGACTATCATAATTTGCTCCAGGTCAAATTTATTTATAGTCCTCTAGATAGCCAATATTTTAGCATCAAACAGACAGATACTTCTTTTAGAATATGCAGGATTTCTTAAGAAAAGTCAACCCTAGATATGCTGCATTGAAAACTGGGCCCTTAAATCAAGCAAGATGGTTGATGTTAGACTGTGTTTGTGGACTCAAGGAATTTGCCCTAAAAATATATTTTCAAAACTACACAGCCTGATTCAATTTATTGTTGGAGTTTTTGCAGTTAGCTGGTTTGAAATTAAAAGGGACGATAAATTTCATAACCAGCAATTGTATATTTTCAACATGTTGCAAAGAATTAAAAAGCTACCACCTGAAATTCAGGAGATTGACTTAAAAAAAACATTCAGCATAATGCTTTTGGTCTCCTACCAGAAAATATGTTGCATGCTATACAGAAATCAGATGAACTGGAAGTGAGGGAAGAAACTATAAAAAGAATTTTAGCCATTAGGTAAGTAATATTGATTAAAATGATTTCATTGATTTATAATTTCCTTTTAAAGTACTATCCTAATTTCATTATAAAAATTAAGACAAGTAAGTTTAAAATTTTATTTTTATTTAAAAATTTTTTTTTAGTTGTGGGGAGCCAACCAAAAAGAGGCTGAAAAAATATCCAAGATAAATTTTGATGCAACACATTAGTCTCAATTGATCAACCTGTTCCAAAATGGAGTCTGTGAGCCTGGATTCACAGAAGAATTTTCAGATTATGACCTTCTGGAGTCATCAATGGGTAGGACAAAATTAGAGTTACCTGATTTGCCTTCACACTCACAAAGTGTCGAAAGGGCAGTAAAATTAACAACTGCAGATTCCCAATCAGTCTATAGAATTGGAGCAAGGCATAGGCACATCATCACTAAAGTTTTATACCATGAAATGAGGTCTTCCTGTGCTTCAAAGGGATCTTATGTAGAGCAGTTTAATATGATGCAATAATAAAAATTACTATTATTCTCACTACATTCATGTATTTTTGTATTGTCTTTTATAACTTTATGGCTTACAATTATTATATAAAATAGAAACTTAAAAGACCCACTATTAATAACCAGTAGATTTTTAGAGGAGTCTTCAAATTACAATTGTAGATTATATTAAAATCCTCTGTCTATATTTCTGAGATAAGGTATTATGTACATTATTTGGACTATTGTCCTCATCTTTGTCGCCATATTTATTACAATGTTCTGGCCGTTGTACGCTTCGGCCTTCTTCAGGTGGTTGGAATGTCAAACTGAACCCTTTATTTATTATAGCACGTGGAACTAGAACAGTCTACCCCAGTGAGCGAAATAAAGGGTTCAGTTCGACATTCCAACCACGTTGTAATAAATATGGCGACAAAGATGAGGACAATAGTCCGAATAACGTAAATAAAATAATCATCTCTTAATTTGTTCCTAGCAGAGTTCATGCTTGTTTACTATTGATTCATTGATAACAGAAAAAATAACTATTTTACAATATCTTGCAATGTTATTACTGCCATTAATGAGGTAAAAGGCAGCTTATTTTAGCTGTTGCTTTATAATTTCAATTGCTACTTTTGATATATTGTATTCATTTTATTTGAATAAAATAAATTGACAAACTCTTCTGAATTTAAATTATACATTTTTTAAACAATTTTATATCTAAATGTATCAAAAACATGGATTTTGTGGTTCTTCATATTAGACGATCTTTTAAACTGAATGCTCAAAAATTGGTGCAAGTTACAAATTTACTGTTTGGTGTCAGTACCAATACCCAACTTTCCCCGGGTGATGCTTTTTGATATTAAAAAAAAAAATTGAAAATCAATCTGCTCTCACTACCAACTATTAGAATGCAAGGGGCATAATTCTTAAATATTAAAGAGCGCCTGTTATTTAATTTTACTATTTTTACAGTAAAATTGTAAAATATTTTTAGAAGTTGAATATTTTAGATAATGGTGTCATCAATAGATCGATCTTTAACATGATCCGTGGTTTTATGTAAATTTTTTGCTGACTAAGAAAAAACAAGATTTTTAACTAAAATTTAAAAAAAAAATTCAAATAATACTTTGCTCGTTGCTTTTAAACATAAACATTTAAACAATAAAAAATTGTTTAATCAAATTTGGGGCCTTTTTTCGTGAGGGTATGCTCTTTTCTTTTTTGTCGAAGCATCGTAAGACGATAAAATTTTGTTTCCGTCAAGTTTTTTGGCGTTTTTTTTTTCAGGTTAATTTACTCTGCAGTATAACACCCGCGCTCAGATCGTATTTAAAACTTCCTGAATACTTATATGTGTAATTGTAGATGCTCCATTCGAATCCGACTTGATAAATCTACCGTTTTGGATTTATCGACAGTGAAATTTCCGATTTATTCGCATCGCGGGCAGCCATTACTGGCGTTGTTTGCATACATTCGCTGCAGAATAGCTATCAGTGTAGATAAAATTGCACTAACTGCGTGTCTACGTAAATAGTTCTCATGTGCAGTAATTTAGAAATTTAGACAAGAAAGATCAGTTCTGCGCTTAGTTTTCTGTAGTCTTCCGCGATTAGCTTGCCGCAGCGAATGTATGCAAACAACTACAGTAATGGCTACTGCCAACGACGTAAATGAATCCAAACTTTCACTGTCAATAACTCCAAGACGGTAAATTTTACCAAATTTATAAAGCCAGCTTCTAATGAAGCATGTAGAATTACACATAAATAAAAGTATTCTGGAAATTTTTAATGCGAAGTGAGCGCGGGTGTTAACCCGGTTCTATAAAAATATAAAAATAGAAATTTATCACATATATTCCTAAATAATATATGTGGTAAACTACATCCACGTGTTTTCAACGGTACATTCTACGAGCCTGCTACCACGTGGTCGTTCTTTAGTTCGTGCTGAATCTCGAGGCAACGTTCTTCAGCTTAGGAAACGGGAAAAAGCAACACGGTAAATTATTATTTGCTCCCTACTATTCACTCTGAATCTCTACTCAAAACCACCTTTCTCATTTTGCCACTGAATTTGTTATTGTTTCTGTTTGAAAAGTGTTTTCTTTGATTGTATAGTTCTTTGAAATGTGTTTTCCATTTCCCCTTTTTACATTGAAGAAGTTCGTCAAATCGAGCAAAATTATTTCCTTTTCGTACACCTTAGCAAAAATAATCTGACAGTTGCTAAAAGGAAAATAATATTGAAATTCTTTTAAGAAAGTTTCCCGCTCGAAGATGTCATTATTTAAACTTTACATATTTTTTTTAAATCTTCAAGCATGTCTTTATTTAAAATAAACTCTCGTGTCAAACGACAAAGGGATGTATTTCAAAATCTCACTGAAAGACTACAAGTAATTTTTTTTTTTTAAATAAGTTCAGATTTGTTTTTCTGAAAGATCGTGTTTTATTTTTTTTTATTTTTTTAAGTTATGGAAGCACCAATTTACTCGAAAAATGTAGGTACCTCCAATTCCCTAGAAAACGGTTTGCAGGTACCTTCAACAATTCGCTAAAAAATCAGTATAATGATAAACAGGTCCGAAACTTAATAAAAACAAAGTTTCATCATTAGGTTTATGTTATTATTAAGAGGAAAGAACAAAGTATTTTTTAAATATTTAAAAAAATTCTTTTTTTTTTCTTTCTAACACGTTTTACATTTGGTTCAAAATCTTTTTTCTTTTTTTTTTTTTATTAAAACCGTAAGACTTATGGTCATCACCATTTTTATTGTAGCAGTTTCGGGGAAAAACCCATTAATTTTGAAATTATTGCAAAAATCAAATAATTGTCTAATTTAAATGAAACTTTCAGGACTTATTCAAAAATGAATGAATTTATTTTTGAAGTTTTTAATTTTAGAAAATCTTGGTAAAAATTTTTTTTTTTTTTACATCTGTTACCACCCACCCCATAAATTAATTTTATGAAATTGTATAGAATTTCAAAGAGTTCATAAACTTTTTTTCTTTCTTGGAGAAATTAAATAAACATTTTTTTTTTTTTCACAACTAACACCAACTTTTAAAAAATCTGCTCCAAATCGTAAAATAAAAACTGCAATAAACTATCTAATTATCAAATTAGACAGGCTTTTATTTGCTTTTATAAATAATATACATTTAGGACATTATCATCTGAAAAAAAAAAATTTTTTTTTCGATGAATAAAGAATTGTTACAACAATTGTTTTCATTTTTTTTTTAAATTTTTTTTTTTTTTTAGTTTTAAAAAATGTTTTAAATTTCTTTCATGCAGGACATGGGGTCAGTTATTAAGTTTTTAAGTGAAGACTATATTTACTAAGTGAAAATTAAAAGCTTAATACAAATAATGCTGCCAAAACTTTTTACAATAATTAAAAAGATTTTTCCTTGTGCGTCAAGATGTTATATTTTTTTAGTATGATATCTCATAAGTGACATTATGGTTAAAAGTTCACGTGTTTCAAAGCTTGTCTACTCCTTGGGCAAAGCCTCTTGACATGTAAAGGTCTATCTTACTCTCAGTTATTAAATTAAAAATGCAATAATAAAATTATCTCATTTATCAATTTAAACAATTAATAACTCAGATATTTTAATTATTAATATAATAATAATTTTATTAGTTATTATCGCAGTTATTAAATTAAAAATGTAATAACTTAATGTAATATTAATAATTAATAAAATTAGTTATGATTATCTTAGCTATTAAATAATGAAAGAGAAGTAACTCAATAATGTAAGAAATTTTTATAGTATTTTAAATTATTATAAGAAACAAAAAAAACCGTTATGTCACTTTTGATGCACCGTACTAAACCTGTCAACACATTCAGTCATCAAATTATTGATGGAGACGTGTAAATAACAAGACCCCAATGTCAAGAAATGTTTGTCTAGAAAATTTTATGCTATAAGTAAGTGATTTTTGTTTCAGAACAGATTAATTTAAATTTGCTAATTTTACGAAAGTAATGTTTCAGAAATGTATATCTTAGCGGGAATTTTAAAACTGAAAAATAAGTTTGTTTACATTTCACTAAAAAAAAAAGTTAAAAAATGGCTGTTTTGATTGTTTTTTTTTTTTTCGGAAGCATCGATTAAAAATCATTCAAATTTCTATTTGAAATACTCTACAGTATTTTTTTTTTTCTGGAATTAGAAAATTTAATCCTTTAGCTTTCAACTGAATTGTTTGGAAAGTTTCGAAAAGGATTTTGCCTTTATGAAAAATACATTTAAACCTTATACAGAATTTTTGGAGATACCTACAGTTTAGCATAGGTTTGTCCATTTCTTTGCTCAAAAAATGCATAGCATGAAGAAAAAAGGCTCCAAACTTAATAAAAACAAAATTTTATTGTGATAAAGTTTGTTATTATTAAGAGAAACGACCAAGGTATTTTTAAATTATTTTTTAAAAATTTTTATTCCTTTGACGCATGTTTTAAATTTAGGTTGAAATTTTTTTTTTTTTTTTTTTTTAGGTCAGCGATTAGGTAATATTTAGCATTATTTGGTTTTTCACTGTTTTCAGTTGAAAAATACATTCATTTGGAAAATCTTGCAAAAATCTAGTACTTGTTGGATTTTAATGAAACCTTCAGAACTTATTCACAAATGAATGAAATTAATTTAGAAATATTTGTCTTTTCGAAATTCATGGTATAAACATTTTTTTATATATATAGATTTTCTGTCAATTTTGCTGATCAAAAAAATACAAGATTTTTAACGAAAATTTTGGATGTGCTAGAGATTATTAAAAAAATGTAAAAAAAACTAATCAAAAAATACTTTGATCTTTCCTCTTGATAATAACATGACCATTTAGATGCTAAAATAATTATTTTCATCAAGTTTAAGGCCGTTATTATCCTGCTATGCTCATTTTCCAGCAATCTTGTGGTGATACCTACATGGCAGAAATATTTTTTATATTTAATTACCACCCCCAAACTAATTTTATGAAAACTCTAGAAATTCGATTGAATCTAGTTTAGTGATTACAACAAGGCTTTGAGGAATGCAAATCATGTTTTGTTTTTTTAATTGGACCCCCCCCCACTACCTGAAAATCAGCTCTGAATTGTAACATACAAAACTCAATAAAACAAAGATATTATTTAATTTCAAATGCTTTTATTTGCTTGTATGTATATGTACAATATTTTCTGAAAACAAAAAATTTTTTCGATGCAAAATGAATTTTTAATACAATTATTTGTTATTTCTTTAATTGTAATGGATTTTTACATTTAAGTTGTTGAAATATTATAAAATTAGTTAAAAGCTGCATCAGGTTTCCTAAGTGTCATTATGAGATAGATCTCTTTTTTTTTTTTTTTTTTTTTTTTTTTAGCGCGTTATAAATTATATCATTTTGACTAATCAGAAGATCCGCAGTAATTAAGAAATATAATTTTGTGTTTATAATCAGGCTGTAATTATAAAGTACAGAAGACCAACCAGAATACAATTAAGTTGCATTATTTGAATTAAGCATTGTTCTCCGCTGGTAAGGCCTTTACTTTTGTGAAATGCGTATGGAGAAATTAATTTGCTTTTTCAATTTCAACTGAGAAGGGTACCTACACGTATCAGTATCATCTTATGACATTTTTCCATAAATGAAATATCAAAATTAATAATAAAATGAATGGAAATACAAATAACACAGTAAAATGTAATAAATGTACATAAAATTATAGTATTTTATGTACACTTCTGATAAAATTTCATAAGAAAGGTATTTATAAATTAATTAGATATCTTATGAAATTTAATCTTTTTATAATATATTTGACATAAAGCATCATAAATGTGAAAGCTAAATAAAAAATTAGATTGCTGAAAGTTTTCCTTAAAAATAACGAGGTAAATAATTTGTTCACTTAAATCTAAATAACTTCACTTCTCCCCATCCGTAGAAAGAATTATCTTCATGTAAGCTATCTAATCATGAGAATGTCTTTTGTCACCTGTCAAGTGATGTGAAAATTTATGACCTGCTTTATTTTATTTTCAAATTACATCTTTTTGGCACGGAAGACAAGTTAAGCTTGGTTCAAAATATTTTAAATAAACATTATAATTTCTGATTTTCTTAAAATAAGTTTTGAAAAAATAATTGATTTTTTAAAAGAATTTCAAAGTGAGATTTTCATTTTTTTTTTTTTTTATAAAATGGAAAAAGGGTTGCCATGATTATCTGCCAATTTTCATGACTCAAAAAAAAAAAAAGATTTGTAATGAAAATTTTGGATGTGCTAGAAACGAGTAAAAAATGTAAAAAAAAAAATACCCCCAAAATACATTGATCTTTCCTCTTAATAATAACATGAACGTTTAGATGATAAAATTTTGTTTTCATCAAGTTTGGCATCTTTTTCATCATGCTATTCTCTTTATTAGTGATCTCATGGAGGAACCTATAAAAGGCCCTAAACTTAATAAAAACAAAGTTTTAACCTCAAAATGTTTGTTATTATTCAGAGGAAATAAAAGTATTTTTCCTTCTTTCTAACATGTTCTAAATTTAGCTCAGAAATCACTTTTTTTTCTTTTTCTTTTTTTTTTTTTGTCAACTTTGTACTACTTGTGGTAATGGCCATTTTAGTGTAGCAGTTTCCAGTGTAAAACACATTAATTTGGAAATTCTGATTTTGATTTTTGTCTGATTTTAGTGAAACTTTCAGGACTTATTCATAAATGAAGAAATTTATTTTTGAAATTTTTTTTTAGAAAATCTTGGTAAAAATATACACATATATTTTTTTTTTTTTTTTTTTTTTTTATATCTGTTAC
Organism: Acanthosepion pharaonis; assembly: GCA_903632075.3. Taxonomy (NCBI): domain Eukaryota; kingdom Metazoa; phylum Mollusca; class Cephalopoda; order Sepiida; family Sepiidae; genus Acanthosepion; species Acanthosepion pharaonis. Next base: position 716,093 of record CAHIKZ030005432.1, on the reverse strand, counting down.
CGTCCCCCTCCCCTTGTATTATGAAATTTTCTAGAATTTCAAACAGTTTGCAAATTGTTTTATATTACTTATAATCTGAACTCCTTGGAGAAAGTAAATCATCAATATTTTTTTTTTTTTTTTCACAGCTACTCCCAACTTTTTAAAAATCTGTTCCAAATCATAAGATAAAAACTGCAATAAAACTATCTAATTAGGGAGGCTTTTATTTGCTTTTATGAATAATATATATGAAGGACATTATTGTCTACAGAAGAAAATTTTTTTAATGAATGATTAATTTTTACAAGAATGCAAACATTTTTCTTTAATTTTTCAAGAATTGTTTTCACTTTTAAGTTTAAATGTTTTGAAATTCTTCCCTACTAGGTTATTAAGTTATTAATTAAAGACAGTATTTACTAAGCAAAAACTAAAATCTTAATACAAATCATACTCCAAAAACTTTTTACCATAATTTTTTTTTTTAGTATAGTATGTCATAAGTGATATTATGGCTAAAAGGTCACATGTTTCAAGGCATGTCTCCCTTAGAGAAAAATCCTTGACATAAAGGTTTTCATGTGCTTCCTATACTTTCATTTCACTTCCATGTTTCATCATCCCTACAATTGAAGGAATAATTTTCTAAAGTTTTTTTTTTTCCTATTTCACTAATTATTTTTAATTTTGCTATGTATTCATCTTACTTTATAGTGTTTTACTTTTCATAGTGTGTGTCATGCATAATTTGTTTTTTTTACTTAGTTAAGAAAAATAATTTATTTTTTAGTTTATTTTAAGTTTCTTTTCTTTTTTGCAAGTTAAATAAAATAACTTTAACAATTCATAACCATCAAAGTATAGCAATTAATAATAAAGAACATAAATATATTATCTCAGTTAAAAATTTTAATAACTGAGAGTGAGTTAATATCTAATTCAATAACTGAGATAATTAAAAGATAATATAATTAAAATTATTATATTGTCTCAGTTATCAATTTAAAACTTTAATAACTGATAGTGAGATTGTTATTAAATTAAAAATTAAATTGAGATCAAATTTTTATTTTTCTAACAGAAGTTAGAATTTTCCTACTCTAAGGACCAACCTAACTTCTTTTAGAAAGCAATATATTTCTATAATAAATTCATGATTTCACCTGAGCAGGCTTAACACTCAAAAATTGTGCTATTGTACTTCCAATATTATCAGGAATGAAAACTCAGCATAGTTAATTTGTTAGGAAGGTGACAGGTGTACTTAGATACAAGTGACCAGATATAAGTGCTTGTGAGTACATGTATATTTCAGAGCAGTTACTGGATTTCTTTTAATCAGGCATCATTCATTATTCCTACAAACTAGGTATTGCAAAGAAAAGTTTGTATGTCTTTGAAATCAGAATGGTTAAAAAAAATCACATTGTTTGCATTTAAATATTTTATGACATCAAGTAGGTAAGAAAATAATAAATGAATATATAATCTGGCTAGATTTTAATCAATTTTCATTCTATACTTTTATGGTCATATAAAAATAAGAATTGTAGGAAAATTTTAAAAAAACCCCAAAAAACAGCCAATCAAGAGGTCCCTTACAACTACATTGGTGTAACCAGCACATAATGAATCCTCTCATTAGTCAATAAATAAGACAATGACAGCCCTGCCTTGATTTCACCTTAGCACACAATTTAGAATGTCACTTTTTTTTCTTTTTTTTTTTTTTTTTGGACAACTGACACTCAAGCAGTGTAAATGTATCAAGTGGGGTTCTGACAGACAATTACATGGAAATATTAACGAACATGTACATACCATTCAAATAAATATTTAATTTTTAAATATTTGATATATCATGTTTTAATTTTTTTTCTATCCATTATTAGAACTGGACCCACATTTTGGACAATTGTAACAGTGTTTGCAGCATTCTCATTAAAGGCTATCGAATAATAAAATTATATATTGACTAACTGGTTTCACAAGTTGAAAAACACAAATATTTATCCACTATTATAATAAATAGTGAATTATCCTCATCGCCAAATGTTGTGATGTGAGTTTTGGGAAGACAGAAGACTTGATCAAGTCAGTTGTGATATATCCTATTGAATTTTACAATTGATTTCAGTTAAAGTTTTTACTGTCTCAGATTTAAGCACTAATTTATCTATGTTTCTGTCTTCAAAGTCTAGTTGATGACAGATCCCTTTCAATTAACAAAAACATTTCTTTTTGATCAACATATAGCATAGTGATGCATCTTTATGATTTGGAGGGAATAGATTTAAGAAAATGCTTGAAAATGCATTTTTATACACCTATTTCATAACCCTATATAGTGTTCCAGTGCTCAATTAATATAATTTTTTTCTTTTTCAGTTTGCATCTTTGAGAGACACTTGAAAGCGTGGGGAATATTTCTGAGGAAAAACTCCCTCTTACACTGTGAAATTCAGGAGACAAAATAGTACGTGTATAGTGATTAAAACATTTCCTGTGAAATTCATTTTTCATGAATTCAAAACTGAAAACAAACATGAAATCAGCCACTGGAGAAAAACCATTCCACTGTGAAATCTGTATATTTAAATGTTCCCTAAAATCAAATCTCAAACAACACATGTTAACACACACTGGAGAGAAACCATTCCACTGTAAAATCTGTGGATTTAAGTGTTCCCAAAATTCACATCTCAAAACACACATGTTAACACACACTGGAGAGAAACCATTCCATTGTAAAATCTGTAAGTTTAAGTGTTCACGAAAAACATCTCTCAAAAATCACATGTTAACTCACACTGGAGAGAAACCATTCCTTTGTGAAATCTGTGGATTTAAGTGTTCCCTAAATGCAACCCTCAAACAACACATTTTAACTCACACTGGAGACAAACCTTTTCACTGTGAAATATGTGGGTTTAGGTTTTCATTAAATTCAAGTCTCAGAAAACACATATTAACTCACACTGGAGAGAAACCTTTCGACTGTGAAAAGTGTGGACGTAAGTTTACCTGTAATTCAGCTCTCAAACGACATATGTTAATCCACACAGGTGAGAAACCATACCACTGTGAAATGTGTGGATCTCAGTTTGCAAGAAATGATTCTCTTACACAGCACTTCTATACACACACTGACTGGAAAGGTTTTCAATGTGAAATCTGTAAATCATTTTTTTCCTTGAGAGGTTCTCTCAAAATACACATGTTGACACATACCGGAGAAAAACCATTCCACTGTGAAATCTGTGGATATCAATGTTCCCAAAGATCATCTCTCAAAAATCACATGTTAATACACACTGGAGAGAAACCATTCCACTGTGAAATCTGTAAATATGAGTGTTCACATAAATCATCTCTCAAAAAACACATGTTAAGACACACTGGAGAGAAACCATTTCACTGTGAAATCTGTAAATATGAGTGTTCACATAAATCATCTCTCAAATCACACATGTTAAGGCACACTGGAGAGAAACCCTTCCACTGTGAAATTTGTGGGTTTAAGTGTTCCCAAAATTCAAATCTCAAGATACACATGTATACGCATACTGGAGAGAAATCTTTCCACTGTGAAATCTGTAGATATAAGTGTTCACAAAGATCATCTCTTAAATTACACATGTCAAGCCACACTGGAGAGAAAAAATTTCACTGTGAAATCTGTGGTTATAAATGTTCTCTAAGTTCACACTTCAAAAATCACATGTTAACTCACACTGGAGAGAAACCATTCCACTGTGAAATTTGTGGATTTAAGTGTTCCCAAAATTCAAATCTCAAAACACACATGTTAACCCACACTGGAGAGAAACCATTCCACTGTGAAATCTGTGGATTTAAGTCTTCCTTAAATGCAACTCTCAAAAAACATATGTTAACCCACACTGGATAGAAAGTTTTCTACCATGAAATTTGTGGGTTCAAATATTCCCAAAATTTAACTCAGAAAACATGTTAACACACAAAAGTGAGAATCCATTCCACTGAGATTTCCTTACTTCATGAATACATTTTAACATACTTTGAGTGTTACATTTTCATTAAATTCTTCTCTCAAATGACACATTTTAGCTCTATATTAATACTTAAATAATTGTATAAAATGGCATAGGGCCATGGAATGTGAAATAAACACTCGGCAAATGAATGATACATATGGAATTAATTGGAAGTTAGTGGGGCTACACTATTAAAATGGCAATGAACAATACACAGTTCAGTTGGCAAAGACTGCTCACAAAACATTGTTCTCTCTACTAAACCTGATTGTTCATACTAACACTTCTACTTCTCTGTATATATTCCTGTTTGTAATATATCTGTGTTATTCCATACCTGTGTTCGAGTTCTTCTTTATTGGTTCTACCTTGGACTATCACCGTGGTACAAGGAACCGGATCCTAACAGGGACAGAACACGATTAAGAAGAATACTTTCAATTGAGCACTTTAACCCATAAATATAGCATACGTGTCATTCCATGTCAATTCAACCAAATAAAAATAGATTTTTTTTCATTTTGATATACATTGTGGGTCTTATAATCATTAGTAAATTTCGTAACCGTTCTCAGGATATTGCAAGTTCGTGTTAAAGTTACCGAAGCCTATTACAACAATGGACGTTCAAACAGAAATGCATTTCGCGTATTTTGCAATTTTTTTGGTCAACATAATCGAACAACCGAGATTGCAATTGGAAAGGATGTAACGTTGTGGTGGAAAGGTTCAATTCCTGCGCGCAATGACGAATAGAAGTGTCTGGATTTTTGGCCTCATTCTCGTGCACTGCAGCAATGTTTTCAGCTGAACGGCGTAAACGAGCACGCAATAGTGTTTTAGTTTTCACATCTGCCACCGACCCAGTTTGTTTGAATTTACAAACAATTTTTCCAGTTGCACTTTTGAAACTTTAACACATTGTTTGATTGCTAATCTTTCCATGGTTGAAATTGCCAAAGACTTAAGTCTGAAAGGAAAAGAAAAAAATCATTAGATGCTTAAATTTAATTCACATTTAAAATCGGTCCAGTTGAAGATAAATATGAGGGACAGTTTGGTAAAATTCTAGGGATTTGCATCTACATGAAGAATTGGTTTCTTAAGGCTCACACTAATAACTGTGGTACCAGTTTCCCCATCAAATGCTGGTGTTTCTCACCTTATATCATAAGGTTGAAAATGTAGTTCAAATCTTAAAAAAATTTGAATTAAAAGGACAATTATACCCTTATTAAAACGCCTGTCAAAATCTAAGATAGTAAAAAAATATACAACATGAGGGAAAGTCTGTGGACCTATTACACACGAACATACATACAAAAATACAAATCACATACAATGCCAAGCATTCATTGGTTAATAAATCACCACTACATTACTACAAGCAATTTACAAATTGCAGTAATGCTCTATTTTTAAGTAGTCAATTTTGTGCTCTTTTGGGAGAAGCGGATCACAGAAGCTTTCTTAAGTCTCCCCAAAGATCTTTTGTTGATTTGTCGATGCCAACCAATCAGATCATTTGCACGTGAAGAATAATTTTTCCCGCGCAACGCCTATAGTTGTTTATTTAAGCCAAGATTTTCTCATTTCAATTAATGTGAATTCGACTGCCAAACAAATCCACGACAGTTGAAACCATGCGCCAACTTTCGCACACACACACACTGAACATACCTTGTACACACTCGCATAAACTCTTCTTACACGACAATATCTTTCAAGGACAAGCGTTCTCATGAACATTTTTTCTTGGTTAATTCAACCTTTTCTTATTTAAATGCATGCTTTCCTTCACATCGTTATTTGATATTCTACATCTTGTTAAAATACATATTTTATGTCTGTCTATATTTCTGAGATGAGGTATTATGTACATTATTTACATTATTCAGACTATTGTCCTTATCTTTTATAATGTACATAATACCTCATCTCAGAAATATAGACAGATACTGAAGAAATTACTTATTTTACTATATGTTTGGTGCAAGATGTTCACTTTTGAGAGCACATACCCCTGCATCTGGTGAATCCTTTTCTTTTGGAAATGAAAATATTTTGATAATTTCCTTTGCATTTTGGGACAACGCAAATTTTTTTATAAATTATTTCATTCAAAATATTTACAAAACAAATCAAAAAGCCGATTCAAGAAATCTCAAATATTAAAAATAAAATATTTTTCCTAGTTTATACTACAGACAGCAAATAAGCTCCACCTGTCTAATAGGCCTTTGATGTAGGTGGTTGTAGTGGAAGTGTTACAACATAAAAAAATTCAGATTTCACCGGTTCTATGAATTACGTCCCTTGATTTTGTTTGCCTTTTTCGAAAACCTTTTGCTTTCATCAAAATGCTTGCTGTTCATCCTGAAATCATTAGTTTATCTAAAATTTTAATAATCACCATTTTTCACACGTTAAAGGAATTGTAGTGGTGCTGTATGAATTGTTGGCTAGGGTCACCGTGAATATAATCAAGATTAAAGAAGGCTGTGTTCTTGTAAAACAACACCCCACATGAATTATGCACAACATACACGAGAGAAAAATACTCAAGCTCAGTGAACATTAATAATATATTGTATTAACAATGGTATACAAATTTCAACAATAAGTATAAAGAAAGTTTCTTCCCTTTTTCCATAATAAAAATGGTAAATTTAGCTAATTAATGTTGAGTACAATATTGAATGTTATTGTTATAGACAAGCGTATGGTTGCAAGAAAGAAATACGACAACAGCAGAAATAGATTTACGTGGTTTATTTCAACAGGAACGTGTGGGTTTGGGACAGCTACCTTGTGGTAAAGTTCATAAGTCGGCTTCGGATCTAGGTCGATCTCTCATAGTAGTTCACACATGTTGACGGTGGTTGACGCTCCCTTGCTGTCAGTAGCTGACCGTGACTGGTCTCTACTCTGGGCACCTGTTGACTGCCTGTTGAACTTCCGTGTGACCCCTTTTATAGTTTTTTTATGGCTTAACAGGCTCGAAAAAACGCAAGGAGTATAATTAGGAGGAAGCATTTTTATTGGACGAAAAATAAATCACTTTAAATATTATTTTATTTTTCGACCGGAACACGTGTGTCGGGAACATTTGTAAAGAAAGATAATGGTCATTTTGTGACGGGGCTTTGTCCCGTTCACATCCGGTTCTCGCTCTTGAGTATTTGCCTGTAAATCAGCCGAGATATGTCTTATTTTATTTTATAACATTATTCAACTACAAAGTTCAATTTAGACCTTAGCTAAATAAAGAATAGTTCCACAGTGTTTTATCAGTGTAGAAAGATGTAATGTTCATGAGTGATATCAATAGGAATTAGTTTGATTACTCGAATGAGTAATAATTAAGAATTAAAATGTCAATATAGCGTCGTGCCTTATTTTCCAAGAATTGAACTGCTACTGGCTGTTGGCAAACAGCGAAAGAGTTTATATAAGGATGCATAGGCTCCAGCGAGCTCGGCGCCAAAAATATAGAAAGATACTAAAATACGCGATTGGTCAGTAAATGGACCAATCCGTGATTTTAGAGAAATTTTCCAATTACGTGCGATGGCAAAATTGTCATATAATAAGTATCATATATTTATGAACCAATGACATTAACGAAAACGGAGGTGTGGCACATGTAAGTGATCACCACAGAATTAAAGTAAACGAAGGAAAGCCAAAAATGTAAATATATTTATTTTTATTCATAATAAAAATACTTTTTGCACCTCCCCGTGTGTTTTTTACTTGTGATGAATTCAGCACTAATGTCATTTTTAAATAACTTATAAAATAATATATGAAGGCATTCTGATAAATTTTTAATTATTCGAATATATCAACAAAAAAGAAGAAAAAAGAAAAGATCTTTCCATCACACAAGGGTGGGGTGTTCAGCAGGGGTGTAGGCAGAGATCTCCGTTGGTCTCTAGTTGGAGCAGAAATGTACCCACTTGGCTTAAGTAATTGTGTTACGACACGTTGTGAATTTAGTGGGGGTTAATGTACTCCCAATCCTTAATACAGTACACATATGTGGCGGAATTCCAAACAAACGTCGGAGTTATCAATGAGAATGTAGCGTGTCTAGGCCTCTCACCACATTTATTTAATTTTTGTTTAGGAATCCAAACTGATATAAAAACAAGGGACAAGGCAAAAGGTATCAATATTTATGTAAATTGTATTCAACAAAGCGTACAATAAAGAATTATATACGAAAAAGAAGCATGCAATGAATCAGACGAGAGTAATCTCTCTTTGACTCTAAAGTTTATCAATGTTCTCTGAAAAGGAAATAAAAGAGTTATTAGTCTGTTATAAATGTTTTTACACAGTTCTGCTGTGCAAGAGGAAAATTGTGTAAATGTGATAGAATATGTAATTTGACAGTGAGTGAGAAGATGGGCGCATGTCTTCGACTGATGTGGATTCTAGTAGCAGTCGAAGTCTCACGATATTGAGCCCCCCTCCCCCACTGGGGCAACATGTGACACAAGGTCGGTTGTTTATTGTGGGTTTCCTGAGCCCGTGGGCTCGGCCCAAATATATTACCGTTTGAACCCGTATAAACAGGCTCAGGGCCGGTTTTACCTCCTCGAAGGAGACTCCGCCCTTCAGCGTAGCCTCCTTCGGGTTCCTCTCCGTCCGTAGACAGAGAGTTCAACCGAACAGTCAGTCGAGACAGTCGAAGTCTCACTAGTGTTACTCCTTTTCTGTTATGTTTATATAGGTAGTCATCGAAAAAAAAAAAAAATCATTCTCCACATGCAGAGAATCTGATTGGTTGATACTGACCAATCAGTGCCTGAGTTTTGGGGAGACTTCTGGAAGCCAATTCTCCCAAGAGTGCACAAAATTTACTATATGAAAATATAGCGATTTTAAAATTGTCGCTTCAGATAGCAGCGTTGCTTTCTATCCAATGAATGAATGCTGTTAAATATTTGAATTTGTAAGGGTGTGTGTGTGTGTGTGTGTGTGTAATGATGATGATGATCGCTATACATTCCTTTCAGGTCTGGTAGCCTAGGTAAGAATGTGTCTCTGTAGCCAGAGACGTAGTAGTTTGACAACAAATTGCAGTCACTGACTGGTGTGGCAACTGAAATCGAATAGATAGGGCCAGATGTAATCACCCACCTTAAATAATGAGCTGTCCACATTTCTGACATGCGCAGAAGGTGTAGCACTTTAGGGCATTAGGCTATATTAAGGCATGAAAGGGACACTCGTATTGTATTGTGAGTGAAGGAAGCTGACAAGTTGCTATGATGGGTACTGCGAAAAGGTCCAATGATAAATGACTCTCTTGCTTGACAGCTGGTTGTAGACACACGTGTCCCCATTCTGAAATTGAATAAATCGTCTAAGTCGACGAAATATGATCACTACCGGCTACAAATCTGTTAAAATTAGATTGTAAGCACATTATTATTATTATTATTATAAGTAAACAAAAATAAAATAATAATAATGAATATTATAAATAAAATACAATAAAACAATAATATTTAAGCTCTTTTTAAAATAAATAAAAATGTAAAATAATAAAATAGTCCCAACATGCAACAAAAACTGTTCTGGCCGGAATACGGATATCTCACCAAAAGATGTTAAATTCAACCTTGGTATAGGCAACACGTATGGCGTGCAATAATACGAGGTGACTTCTCCCTCTTATCACATGTACAATAAAACATTTGTGACTTTTAAAAAAAATACACACGAAAAATACAGATAAATTAACGTAGAATTTGCCATGCCTTTATTACTATCTCTGTATCCTTTTATTCCTGCGACGTATTTTTTATCGCTGTGAACACGAGGCTAATTTCTGTTGCTAAAATGTGTGTGACCCCGCACATCAATTTTGGGTCCCCGACATACGTAAAGCATGCTGTTGGGGACGTGCAGAGTTTATTAATGATGTTAGAAAGAATCAGAAGGAATTTGAGTGACTTTCTGCATTCCAAACAAATAAATAAATGAAATTTAAAATGCAATTGAAAAGCGAGACATATTCAATTAGAAATCAATACAACATTTATATACAAATCAAACAATATACAGACAGGATAATTGATGTATGTTGTGTAGGCAAAATGTGTATGCGGTTTCTTCAGATTTCAGAATGTCTCTCTTCGTAATTGTTCGTTCATTTGGAGTATTTCTTGTTTGTGTCGATATTTGCGATTGTTGATATTAAGTGTCTTATAGAAAGAGTTTTTTTTTAAGAGTGATGTACCTTTAACTGTAATATTTTTCTAAGGTCGTTCGTTCGTAGAATTTACTTAGTAAGTAGTGAATTTGATTCACTTTAGATAAGCAAATGTTGAGAAATGATGTACACAGAGTTGATTGAATCTTGATCGAGTATGAGTCAACGATGTATCTTTTTGCGCGGCAAAATTGTGATTCGTAGTGACGTGGAGTATTTTGGAAGGTTCTCTGTGAATGCGTGTTACTGACTGCATAAAGTTGGTAATTGTCTTTAACGTCTGGTCAGCAATGACTAAGACGGGAGCCGGTGAGTTACATCTTGAAACTTGGTAATTACTGCTCCTCGGAAGGTTCACACGTTTTCTGTTTATATAATCACCGGGTGGCTCCCAGCATAAGAGCGGGAAAACAGCTTAGTCGCGTGCAGGCGGTTTGATTGGTCGGAACTGACCAATCAGCAAGCCAGATTGGAGGTGATTGACCAATGAATACTTGTTATATTGTCTGAAGGTAGAATTTGGCTTACTAGATAGGAAGAGTGCATTTCCTACAAAGAGGTAAGGCTGGTTGTGTTGTGGAAGAGTCTACAATGCTACCACCCAAATCATTTTGGTGATCGTTGACATCCATAAGAAAAACAACATATTCTGCCACATCATTTTGAACCTCGACATGTTAAAAACTAGCCACATCATTTATTTTGGTTCCCCGAAACACATAAAGCTGAAAGCAAGCTACCACCCACATCATTTTTTCACGTATTTTGCATAACAGGGGTGAACCGTTTTCGCATATACATTTTACGACCGTAAAATTTTTACGTATCTTTAGACGATGTAATGGTTAACAAGCTTATCTTGCTAGAACAATTACGTCTGTGTAGAGATTCGATCCTCACTGGGCGCCCCCTACTTTCGGCCTTGTGCCACATCTAAGCTACACTTTTAAAATCGCTTTACGTATTTTTATCTTTCAGTTATTTTTCGTTTGCTTTATTCCTGAGCGTTTTCCTCCAAGTCAAATGTTTTGTTTCTAATTCTAATTCTTCCTCGCTATAATTTTAAATCCCATCTCTCACCAAAACATTAATAGCAGCTTTATTTAATTAGAAAATAAAATTTAAAACCTTACACCTTTAAAACTCACTTTGAATTTTTGATTACAAATTGTTTAATTTTTTACACAAGGAACAAAGATGTCTTTAACACCGCTTTAATAATTTCGTTTTGAATGATTGTTGATGTTATTAAATAGATTATTTTAGTCAAATAATTTAATTTATCTTTCTTTTCCAAGTTTTAATGATGTTTTCTTTGTAAAAAAAAAAAAAAACATAACTTTTAAAAAGTGAAGAAATAATCTCTAACCCTGTCGCTTAAAGTCAGACGACAAATACAGCAAAGAAATTTATTCAGTTTTTTTTTTGTTGCATTTCGTCATCGTTTGTAACAGGTAAGTAAAAAAATGTCACTGATATTTAAGCCTATTTTTTTTTCTTGTTGAATAGAAAAAGATACACAAGAAGCGGCAAACAAAAAAAAAAAAAAAAATACAGACTCACATACAAACAAACAAAAAAAAGTTCGTTTGTTGCTTTGTTGTGTATTATTATTTTTTAAAAATTCATTTTGATCTGGATTTGTTTTACTTTTAAATGATTTATAATCACATGACGGACTATAATTTTGGAAAAAAAAAATTACCAAAAAAAGATATACGTTGTGCCAACAGAATTGTAAATTAGTAAATATGGCGACTGAAATCAGCCATTTTTTAGCGATTTAAATTTTAATCGCTAAAACAATTTGATAAATTTAAATTTGTCTTGAAATGTAGAAAGTTACTTTGCCTGTTGGAAATATTACATTTTAAAAATCTATCCGCTTGAAATTACTAAAACTTCAAGATAGATTTTTCATAAAATAAAAAAAAATCATTTTTTAAACATTATCGCTTTGTAAATTACCTTAAGTTCTTTTTCTAGCGTTATCTATTTTAATTTTTAAACGTTTGGTAATTCATAGAAGCGAAAGAAATATAATTCTTCCAGTTTTTGTTTTAGCGGTCATCCATACAGTCGTACAGGGAAATGTTTATCGTCAGTGGTGACGAAGTTTTAAGCAACTTTTTATTGCCATTATGACCTAGAACAAGCGAAGGATGGGTTTTTTTTTTCTAAATTTCTGGACTGAGGTGTTATCATTATTTACATTTTTAATGAGGACTAATGTCCTCATCTTTGTTATTATTATCACAGAATTTCAGCCATTGTGCCCACCATCCCTCTTTAGTGTCTGTCAATTTAGTTAACAATCAGGGAATTTTAAATTACAAACTTAACACATTCAGCTATGTATTCTTTTTTTCTTTTTACAGCTGCTCAGTTATTGCTCACTTTGCTTTAGTTGAGTCTTTTTAGTTCAAACCTTGTAATATAGATTTAGACCCTGTGGAAACAGTTTGAGCTAAAACTGAGCACTTCTAAATAAGAACAAGATTAGACATCTCTAGACAAGAACAAGGTAACCTCCCCTCCTGCAGATTAAATAAAGGGCTAATTTCAAAATCCCCTGAAGGTTACTTGGATCAACAAATACCCAAAGGAACAATAACCTAAAGGTTTAAACAATAACAACACCAAAATGAGGACATTAGTCAAAATGTAAAAAAAAAACATAGTAAGCTTGTTAAATTTGACCACCTGCAAAACAAAACTTTTCTCTATTAATCATCAGAGAGACTCTTTTCTGCATTCATCAGCACAATGCTTTCCTACGCTATCATTCTCTTCTGACATGAAAAGAATTGAATCAATTGCTAGGTCTACTTGCTAAGAAATTTGGTTCGCTGTGTCATGATTGATTCTGGAGAGAAAAATTGTCTATCTTAAATATTACCATTCATCCATTCTTTGAATTTTGCTATCACATCTGGTCTTGTGCTCCTGCTGTATATCTAGAGATTCCTGATAAAATCAAAAGAAGAATCAGCTATATTACAGGTGCTAGCCTGGCATCTCAGTTTGAATCACTTTCCCGCCACTGTAATCTAGCTTCCCTCTGCCTTTTCTATAAATAATTTCATGGTAGTTGTTCTGATGGACCTCCTGCTATATTCTCTAGACTTTTATGAATTTAAGCACAGTCTCACCAGTTTACAGTTGAATTGTCTTATGCTGTGATTTCCCAACACCAGGGATTTGCTCGGAGTCCATTCAGATGCCACCTCTACTGCCAGCCAATCTCAAGAGATGCTTTATGTGGGAAGGAAAAGAAAAATATTCCCAACCTCTTTAGTAATTGTTATGGTCCGGTTCCTTGTACCATAGTTATTTATTGTGGGTTCTCCGAGCCTGTGGGCTCAGCCCAAAAATATGCCCATTAAACCCATATAAACAGGCTCAGGGCCAATAAAGAAGATCTCGAACACGGATATGGAATAACACAAATATATTACAAACAGGAATATATACAGAGAAGTAGAAAGTGTTAGTACGAACAATCAGGTTTAGTAGTAATTGTTTGAACACGACTCTGTTTCGGATTGGCTCTGACTGACAGACTCCTGACATACCTCACTCCAGACTTCAGACTGAACTCTGAACTCCCTGCTTCCTCTTGAGGTGCAGTATTTGTTACGTATGGATTATTCCATCATGTTATTATGGATAAGTTCCCATGACAGTAATAAAAAAAAAAAAGCATATTTCTCTGTGAAAGTGGCAAAACCTACAGAAAAGTAGCATCACAAAGTCATCTAGAGACAAAAAACTACATTATTGTTCGGTCACTTTATTGAAATTATTAAATAACATTATTGAAAAAAAGGTCAAATTCATAAAATGTAGCTTTCTGAAATGGCAAACTGTCCCCACCTCCATCACTGTGTGTGATAAGAAAAAGAAAGGATAAAACAGAAAGACAAAATTTTTGTCCCCTACCACTACTACCACCACCTTCTTGTTATTAAATCAAACCAACATCATAAAACTTGGTTCCTAAATAAACTGTAAAATGTAGGGGGTGGGCAGTATATAAGGGGGATGTAATAAAGGGTTACCAACTTTATCCTTTGATGTCTATCAGGCGGATAGGAAAGGCAAATATAGTGACACATTAATATTGACAAAGCTGATGGTAAAGAAATGTCCCTGTTCAAAGACAAGATTTTTATAAGTTTTATTTTGTGATTTCTCAGTTGTGTCCCATCTTCAGGAGATCATCACTTTACTGGAATTACAAAATGTAATTAAATAGTGAAAAATCATGACACATCTGTAGCTGTATTTGTGTTCCCATGCCCCCCCTCCCCACTGTATATACCTTAAACTTCTTTTGTTCTTACACTGAGGTCACACATTCTTTGCTGTTCCAATATTTTTGTTCCCATGTGTGCCCACACCAGTTCTCTTGCCATATCTTTGCTACAGCCTTACAGATATACTCTGGTGTCTTTGTTGTTATATACCAGCATCCTTCCTGGTTTGTTTTCATGAGTGTTTCATTATAATCATTCATTTTATTAAATTAGCGCATTTTTTTGTTTGCTGTGGTCATGACACCCCGTTGTTTCACATTTGCAGTCCATGGTGACATTCAAAGCAGAATAGTGCAACGGTGTGCTGGTTCCTTTTGCACCAGAGATGCTGAGGTGACCAGGTGGATTTGTTTTTGAAGTTGCCTTCTTTTACCCTTAACCTAAACAGGCAGGAACTACAAGGTAGCAGGTGGTTTGAATTCAGATTGTCCTTCTCCTAAACTGGGTGCCACCCAAGGCTATAGAGCCCAGTCTGTCCTTTTATTTTTCCCATAGCTGGGGGGGAAGAAGAGATGGATTCATACCATTATCAAGGCAATTAGCACATAACTGAATGTAATGAACTTAATTGGAAATACAATCTCCCTCAATCTGAGCTGCTAACCCTTACTCCACCTCCTTTGTGCTGACATTTAAAGAAATACCAGAGAAATATGATTGTCTCCAAAATACATTATTTTATTATAATTATATCTACAAAGTACCAGTTTTATATGTCAGCGTACATAAGTTGATCTTACCAAAAAATTAAGCATAAAAATTTCACTGGGTACTTCATTATTATGGCCTTGTGCCAATCTCAAAATGACCTTAATAAATATGTCTTTTGAAATATAAACTGCATTCTCACAAGATTCAATGCCTGGCTCTTTTCTTAATGCAGATATTGTTTTTCTTTCAGGCTGAATAAAAACGTTTTGCTTCCACTTATATCATTCATCATCATTGGATGAGTTAGGATGGTGTAGTTATTAACGATCAAACATCATCACCCCGCACCCAACTCATAACATGCAAAGTGGATATTGACCGTTAGCTGATGCTTGCATTGAATTTGCTGATTCCTCACTAATGTTGACATATAAATACCAGCATGTTTTTTTTCCTGGTGTTTGGTAGTTCTGTCACTCATACTAGTCTCTGTGGAAATTCCTGATATATCAGAATGACAGAAAAAACAATAAACTCATTGAATGAATGAAAGCAATACTGTTGACCTCCCATCATAAAAATGGAAAAATCAGCTAAAAATACTTATCCATGTAAAATTTGTGAGTCTACATTTTCTAAATTGTCACAGTTAAAAATACACCGGAAAACTCACACAAGAAAGAAACCATATTCTTGCAAAGTGTGTGGCATCTCATTTGCACTGAACTCGGATTTATCACGGCACATACGAACACACACTGGAGAAAAACCATATGTTTGTGAAGATTGCCAAGCCTCCTTTGCACGGAACTCTCACTTATTACAACATAAGCGAATACACAGTGGAGAGAAGCCATTTTCTTGTGACTTGTGCGAATCGGTATTTTCTCGTGCTTCATATTTAAAAGAACACATGCGAACACATACCGGTGAGAAACCATATGCTTGTGAAATATGTGGTTCTGCATTTTCACGGAAATCTAATTTGGTGACACATGTGCGAACACATACGGGAGAGAAACCCTATTCTTGTGAAACGTGTGGCACTTCTTTTCCACATAACTCAGATTTGTTACGACACGTGCGAACACACACTGGAGAAAAACCATACACTTGTGAAGTTTGCAAATCTTCCTTTGCACGGAATTCTCAATTAATACAACATATGAGAACACATAGTGAAAAGAAGCCATTTTCTTGTGACATGTGCAAGTCAGTATTTTCTCGTGTTTCTTACTTAAAAGATCATATGCGAACACACACTGGAGAGAAGGCACATTCTTGCGAAATATGTGGGTCAGGATTTTCACAGAAGTCAGATTTGGTGAAACACCTGCGAACTCACACTGGAGAGAAACCATTTTCTTGTGAAATGTGTGGATCTTCATTTTCAATAAAGTCAAATTTGTTGCGTCATAAGCGAACTCACACAAAAGAGAAACCCTATTCTTGTGAAATATGTAGTGCTCTTTTTTCATCAAAATTAGATTTAATGCAACATATTCAAAGGCATACTGGAGAGAAACCCTATCCTCATGAAAAATGCACCTCAACATTATCACAGAAATCAAATTTGGGGGAATCAAAAGCATTACATGCTGGAAAGAAACCATTTTCTTGTCATCAGTGTGGCTGTTCATTTTTATGGCAGTCAAGTTTGGTACGACATAAGCAGGTCCATACTGGAGATAAACCATATTCATGTGAAATCTGTGGATTTTCCTTTGCACGTAATTCTCACTTAATACAACATGTACGAACACACACAGGAGAGAAACCATATTCTTGTGAAGTTTGTGGTTCTTCCTTTTCAGTGAATTCAAATTTATTGAAACATATGCAAAAACACATGTAAAGGTGTTATATACCATACCTATAATCACTAATGGGTATGTCTCTGTCCTCATAAATATGTTGAACACTATTGTAAGTGGAGGTTATATGCTGTTTAAGTAGTCCACCACCAGCAGTAGTTTAACTACTTCATGTCACTGACGAGTATTGTATTTTTTCAATGTTATAAAGATTACCATTTCATTTTCAACCTCCGTTTTAGTTATTCCTCATTCAGTAATCTTTTCTAGGTTACAGCAAAGGGAAAGATAAAATGTGTGACTCTCTTTTTTTTTTTTTTTTTTTTTTTGTTAATCATTTTACCCCAGGCAATGCAATAAACCCTAAGACATAAGGGGTTAGTGAGTGTAAAAGAGTAAGAAAACATAAATACAGTGTAACCCGGATATAAGAGAGTTGTCGGGACCGAAGAAGCCTCTTATATCCGTGTTTCTCTTATATCCGGGTTTGGTCTATTTTGTTTAGGTAAGTATGGGCTCTAATTTGGGACCAGAGAAAATCTCTCTTATATCCGGGTTTCTCTTATATCCGGGTCTCTTATATCCGGGTTACACTGTAGAGGATTGTGAAAAATAAAAGAAGAGGACTCAAAACAGTAGATAAAACTGACATTTATTTTAAGATAAAAATGGCTGGAAAGCAAAAATCTGGAAGACAGTTCCACAGACAAGAAGAGAAATGTGAGAATAGAAACTGTCACCAAAGAACATATGGGTACATCTAGCCAATTAAACTGTAAAATAAGACCTTAACACCAATCTAGTACTGAACTTCATCAAGTCTAAGGACCATAGAGAAAATTTCATCAGAATAATTACCTTGAAAATATTTATGGAAAAGGCACTGGGGAGCTGTATTATGGCAGTGGGAAAGTAACTGAAGTCAGGTTGGCAAGTCAGGACCAATAACATTGCAGATCTTTCTTTGGATTTTATCAAGAATTTCTAAATATATAGCAGAAGAATCACAATATATGTGACAGCAATATTTGAAACATGGACTTATAAATATACAAGATAGGTAAAACTATATATAAACTGCAAACATACTTGAGACAAGTCATGGTTTTGAAGAAATTCTATTTCTAACGAAAAAGACTCATGTAGGAGAAAGTTGGGCAGACTACAACATGTGGGCTTTGTGTGGCCTATCTGCTGATTTTATACAGCCCATGAAAACAGAGCAAGCATTATTTTTTAAATATCTGTTCATAGATTTTGGTATTTTTTTTTTTTTTTTGGTTAAATGTTACATAAAATAGTAATCTATTCTAAATAGGAAAAATAAAGACAACATAGACGTGAACAAGATATATTTAACAGTGCACCTCCCGCCCCATTATCAGGAAACTCACTTTTGAAAAAAAATCAACATATCGCATTATGTACTATCACAGACAATTATGCCCCACACATCACTGATGTTAATGCACAATAATCGACACAGTTTAAACTTACATAGGGACCTAGATGCTTGTGTGTACAGAGGATGTCATTTCTATACTTTGCTATAAATGTCTCACAAGATTTATTTATATTCAGACTACAGTCCTCCTCATTATTGTTTTTTTATTACCATGTTTTGACCATTGTACACTCTGGTCTTCATCAGGTGCATATCAAATCCTGGTAACCTACAGGGATATCTCATCTAGTTCTAGTAATGCTGATTTATTGCTTATCATCAATTTTTTGCGCCACACTCAAAAGAAATTGTGGTCAGTTAATCCCCACCAGTATATGAGAAGATAATTAAGCCTTGATGATAAAAGAGAATTATCACTTGCTCTTATGGAGTGGCAAAAGATGGCAGTCATACAGAGAATGATGACATGAGTTTAAATGGTAAACATGGACCCAACAGCAAGTCAAGAGACGCCTAGTGGTTGGCACTGTAAATAGTGGCTGGGGGCGTTTTCTTTCACGCAGTCGCAGGATGCATTTTCTTTCTTTCATAAATGTTAATTTTCATCTAATCCTGATGGACCACCTGAAATGCATAGGAATCCATGGAACCCAGGTGAAGAAGTCTTGATTTAGACGGATATAAAAAATAATTATCTCCCATATGACAGGAAGAATTTACTAATGTCATAAGGGTCCTTAAGGGTTAACAAACAACTTGATTTTATCTGATTCTCACAGACCCCCTAAAAACCATCCCAGGTTAAGAAGCCCTAAACTAGGCTACTGTCCCATAGGAAACATTGTCATAACAACAACAAAGATGAGGCAAATAATCCAAATGTAAATAGTGTAAATAATGGTAACTTCTCATAACAGAAATTCACATATAAACTCACAAGATTTATTGATAATTTCTTATTCTTGTAAAATATTTTTCTCTTATTAATAGACACAAATGTTTTAAATATAAAAATAATTTTTCATATAAAGGGTGTTTCATTAAGATGGATCAAAGTCAGAAGTAAATAAACCAGTGTTATTGGTGAAAAATTATTTATTTCTCTATTGGATCATGTTATTTAAGTCATGGCAATTATGTGTGAAAAATAATATCACCCAAATGTCCACCAAGGCTTCGGTGGCACACCTCCATGCGATGGTCAAAATTTTTGATGATGTTTCTGCATAGTTGCTCCTCGATCTCACTAATATGCCTTATCTCATCTTTCAGTTGTTGAATTGTTGGTGGCTTGTTGGCATAGACCTTACTTTTGAGATGGTGCCAAAGGAAGTAATCTAAAGGCATCAATCTGCCCAATCATGGTGGCCAATTGACTTTGCTGTTTCGAGAAATGATGCAAGCTGGGAACTTCTCATTCAATAAGGCCACTGAACATCCATTTTCGTAATAGGCTTCGATAACTTTAACACGTTGTTTGATTGTTAATCTTTCCATAGTTGAAATTGCAAAATACTTAAGTTGTGAAATCTGAAAGAAAAGAAAAAAATCATTAGACACTTAATTCACATTTAAAATTAGTCCTAGTTATTTATAATGTAATGGATAGCGGATTGGTTTGAGGAATCAAAGAACCGAGTTTGAATTCCAGTTGAATCCATTATATTACTTATGTGCTAATCCCTTTGGAAAAGGTATGAATCCTCTTCTTCTCTCCCCAGCTATGGGTAAATAGCAGGACAGACTGGATTCTATAGCCTTGGATGGCAACTGGTCTACCACAGAAAGAAATGGCAACCTACTGAAAAAAAAAAAATATGCCTTGTCATTCATGTATTGAAAGATACATGATTGCCTAAGCATGTATAATGCATGGCACATAACTGACTGATGAAGATAATAAGGAATTATTATTATCGGCACCCATGCCAGAATGGTTAAGCAGACACTATTCCAGGAGAAGGATAGCTAAAGTATTTTCCTTATTGACCCAAGAGGGGGAACTGACTTGCAAGGGAAAAGCAATGAGGGCCTTGATAGACATGGGGTCATCTGTATCCATGATCAGAGAGGACTGGTATAATAGTATGAGCCTGCGGGGAGGGTTGAGAAGACCTGATATCAAAATTAGCCATCTGTATCCATAAAAAGATCAATGATCGAAAAGCAGCAGATGGACTTAGGATCAAATTGTAGTAACTAATAGGAACCCCACAGCTCAGCCTGCAGCTCCAGGGAGGGTTCTCAGAGCAGGCCTTCCTGATATCAAAATTAGCTCCATCTCGAGCAGATAAGGCCTTCAAAACAATGGCAGCAGGCCTTCAGCTCCAGCCAGCCATCTCGATTCAGGATATAAAAAGCCCTCAAGGCCTTCAGCTCCAGCCAAATCTCGAGCAGGCCTTCATTCCAGCCAGCCAAGGCCGTCTAGGCCTTCAGCTCCAGCCAGCCAGCCAGCCATCTCGAGCAGGCCTTCAGCTCCAGCCAGCCAGGCAATGGAACCCAGCTCCAGCCAGCCAGTGATCATCATCAATCAGCTCCAGCCAGCCATCTCGAGCCCTTCAGCTCCAGCCAGCCAGCCAGCCATCCAAGCACTGCAGGCCTTCAGCCAGCCAGCCAGCCAGCCATCCATCTCAGCCATCTTTTCAGGCCTTCAGCTCCAGCCAGCCATCTCGAGCAGGCCTTCCAGCTCCAGGCCTTCAGCCAGCCAGCCATCTCCTTCAGCTCCAGCCAGGCCTTCAGCTCCAGCCAGATCAGGCCTTCAGCTCCAGCCAGCCAGCCAGCCAACCGTCTCTAGTAGGCCTTCAGCTCCAGCCAGCCATCTCGAGCAGGCCTTCAGCTCCAGCCAGCCATCTCGAGCAGGCCTTCAGCTCCAGCCAGCCATCTCGAGCAGGCCTTCAGCTCCAGCCAGCCAGCCAGCCGTCTCTAGTAGGCCTTCAGCTCCAGCCAGCCATCCTTGCCAACAGCAGTGATATGTAATGAACAATCCTCTTCAAGACAACACTCTTAAACAACTACAAAACTGTACATTTTAGGACAACAATTGTCAAAGCCCACAAAACTTCTTTTCAGGACAACAATTCCCAACAGCCACAAAATTGTCCTTTTTCAGGACAATGCTCTTCTCACCTTCTACATGAACATGCAGGGATACTTTTTTGCCTAATGCACTTTATTTTTAAGCCTTCGTTTTGTTTGTTGCTGTTTTCCATCATTCAAATATCTGTTTATGGGCTATTATACCACCTACAACAACACTTTGTTATCAGGTTCTTGCTGTCTCTTTCTCATATATATATATATATATAATAATTTTTTGTTTAAAAATATGATTCCTTCACTACATAAGAGTTCTCATGTTTCAAAAACGAGAGCCGAAACCATCCAAATAATTATTAAAATTAAGTTGAATTGAGGTGTTTAGTCCCGTTTCATCTTCAAGTGAAATTTTAGGAATAAGCTATCTCTCGGTTTACGTGTGTTTTTAGGCATGGTCCGTTACAACATTCGTTATTGTGGCTGGACTATTTTTCTTCGTTAAGTGGTCAGAGAGTTAATTCTTATCAATAGATTCATCATCTTCTGAGAGGTTTTGCTAAGGTTTGGTAGGGTATCTATTTCAAGGTTAATGATTGCGGTCATCCTTTAGTTGGTTCTCAGTGAGGGGTGTGTGTGCATGTTACACATTATTTTCATCAAGTTTAAGGCTCTTTTTATTCATTCTATGCTCTTTTTTTCAGCAATCTCATAGAGGTAACTATATATATATATATATATATATATATATATATATATATATATAATGTACTCTCCCATCATTTTCGATGTATGATTATCTTTCAGTTCAGTTTTTATGCTTATGTTTTGTACAAGACAACAATCCTGCACAGGATTTGCAAACAAATCCGCATGAAGGGCATACTGAAGGATTAACCGTCATATGGGCTGATGTATTAGCCCAAGATTTAGTGTTAATCCTTAATTCTCTCAGATGGTTGAGATGATTCTTTTCAAAGTCAGTTATACCTTGGTAGCAGATATTTCTCCAGTTTGCTCAGTTTTCAACAAGTTCGTTCTCCTCTATAGGAATGTTTGTAGCAATTAAATTATATTTAAGTTTATCCTAGAAGCGTAACCAAGGATGACCTACATTACGCTTACCATGAAAAAGTTGGCTATACATGAGGATTTTTGGCATCCGATCATCACTCATTCTGATGACATGACCAGCCCATCTGAACTGTGATTATATATATATATATATATATATATATATAAAGAAATAATCATACATACTGATTGATTATTTCTTTATATATAAAATATATGCTGCCTGTAATATAATCAATGTTTTATATATATATATATATATATGAAATTCGCTGATTCCACTACCTTGGTTTCCACTTTTTGGTATTAACAAGCAATTTCACTTACTTGGTTTCTTAACACTTTTGTTTTTAAAAGTAGAAATTTCTGAACGCTATTTTTTTAAAAAAATAAATAAATGACATGAGGTGTGGTGGAAGCTGAGGAGGGGGAGGAAGAGATAGATAGATAGAGAGAGAGTTCTTAATTATGTGTAACCTTAAAGAAACCTGTTGCAGGCCCGGTAGGGTGCAGTGCTGGTTTATCACTAAGTGGCCTTGTGCCAGACACCACACTAAACTACCGAGTCTACAAGCAAAGTAAAAAGATAAAAATGTGTGAATGAACTACGAAGAAATGTTAAGATAGCCGACACAGAATGACAGAAAAAGACTGGATTCAAACAAGAGTAATTTTTTTATTAAATGCAGGAAAAACAAGTAACTTATCCGTAGTAGGGATCAATGAAAATGTTCCGCTAAAAAATAGAAAATAAGATGGCTAAAAGGCGGGAAAAGTTCTTGAAGAAGAAGAAGGTTCCAGATAAGTCAATGTACATGATAATATACATACAAGGAGAAAAAAAATACTCACTGCGAGTTTTTGCTAATGTGAGTGAAATGTTATGTATATATATTTTTTTTTCTTTTTTTGTACTGGTTCAAAACAGATTTATGACGAGGCCAAAAG
Organism: Acanthosepion pharaonis; assembly: GCA_903632075.3. Classification (NCBI taxonomy): domain Eukaryota; kingdom Metazoa; phylum Mollusca; class Cephalopoda; order Sepiida; family Sepiidae; genus Acanthosepion; species Acanthosepion pharaonis. The sequence goes on along the minus strand of CAHIKZ030005432.1, from coordinate 692,622 downwards.
GGACGAAAAGTTAATACTTGGAGTTACTTCGTCTCGTAGAAGGACTTTGAATGACGAGCCAAAAGAACGAGGAATTAATTATTTGGTGTTCGCATCATCTCGTAGAAGGACTTTGAATGACGAGCCAAAAAGGGGACGAAGAATTAATATTTGTGGTCGCATCGTAAGAATATCCTTCGTCAGTCAACCTAAAATATTGACATGGATAAAAATGAGTCTGCCCAGGTCCGAGTCTGGATCACAACTAACTTTTCTGAAACAACAGTTTGTCGTTGACGTCACAAATTTTTCGCGGGAAGATTTCAAAAATCTAATTTGCATAGCAGGTCGTTTGACTGCCGACCAAAACAGTTACTACTGTATTAGACCGAAAGAGGGAGAAAGGGGTGTCAAACGCACGCGCGCACACACGAGTGTGGAAGAAAGGGAGGAAACTCGCGCGCGCGTAAAATGTCGTAGATGGAATAATACATTATTCCACAAACCTCATGGGTTACCGTGCATAAATAAATGGCATTTTTGCTATACAGTGTAACCCGGATATAAGAGAGTTGTCGGGACCGGAGAAGAAGTCTCTTATATCCGGGTTTGGTCTATTTTGTTTAGCTAAGTATGGGAACACTTTGGGGCCAGAGAAAATCTCTCTTATATCCGGGTTACGCTGTATTTTATTTTTTAAGAAAAAGTAAGAATTTAGTATCCCACTACCAACCACTGACCTGACTAAAAAATAATTCTGCCCAAAATCTGTCAATGGGATTCGAGCCTACGTGATTAAATTGATTGTAAATACCAGACCGTTTTTTCTCTTCCTTGATTTCTCTCGCTACTTAAAATGAAGTTGCAAAAAAAAGAGATCGCGACTCGACCTCTTGCGGGCGGACGCTATGAAAACATTCACACACACACACACACACACACCTATGTACGAAACTTTCCAAACAGACATTTACAAGCAATGGAAACTTACTTACAAACATTACGGAACATTCACTCGTTCAGCTCTTCTAAAGCTAAAAATTTACTCAACATACAGAATTCTTTCAAATCTCTCATAGTGAACATTTTGAGCGGTAAGTTCATTCAACTTTTTATGAGCTCAGATAAAAAAGTATTTTATTAGTAAAAACTTAAATAAATTTTTACTAGTCAAAGGGATGAACACCAACAAAAATAGTAACCTACCTCTTTGCTTGTACATCATTTATACAAATATATAAATATTAATTTTGTAGTTATAAAACCGTTTTGTGTTCCTTCTTGTTTCTGTTGTTGCTTTTGCGTTTGCTTAGTTACACATTCGTAAATTTAAAAAAAAAATATGGGTTGATTTGAGGCCGTCAATACCGCTAACAAGAATAATACCAAATTTATGTTAATTTTAATTCTTAAATTTATTTTCTTATGACTTAAATACTGGACTTTTAAGAGGTTTTTAATTTTGTTGTTTTCACTTTCCGTCAATAATAATATTTTATAAAAAAATCAGAAAAAAACACTGAAATTGCGATACTATGTCCTGACATATTGCTACTTTTTTTCTAACCCAAACTGTTTTTCAGCAAGGAACAAATTCTTGTTTAACACCGTTTCCGGTAATTCCTTTCTTCCGTTCGTTTGTGTTCAGAAGCTACGTGCCTCATATCTTGAAATAATCTGTTTTAATTGCAATTTCCTTTTAAAAATAGGAAGTTTTATCGATTACAAAATATTGAGAAAGAAATATCAAGTCCAACAGCAGCTTAATCCTGTTTGTTTTTCTATGAAAAGTTTTTTTTTTCTTTTTGAGATTCGCCCTGAAAAGGTAAGTTAGAGATGAACTGTCACTGTCTTCTTAAAAGCGCCGCAAAAACATTTTAAATAATTTAAATGTCTACTTTGAAATTCGGTTTTATTTTAAAGGTAATAGGCTGCCGCTAGAGCGAGTAAGAATTAAAAAGAAAAAATGATTTTCGTATATAAGTAAATATTTCTTTTCAGGAATTTTTTTAAAACATTGACATACTTTCACGACTTTCACCGAATCGCCATTTTAGAGGAAAAATGAAAACAACAAATTTAAGATTTGTTAAAAATCCCATTTTGTTGAAAATGTTGAGGCTGACGAACATCGACATTATTCATGTTAACGTTTCTGCAGAATGGCTTCCGTTTGTAAGTATGGTAGCCCGTAATAAAAAATAAAAAAAACTATTTATTAAAGCCATTATTTTATGTTTATTCTCTGTCTTATTTTTGTTTCTTGATCATTTTTTTTTTTTTTTTTTAAATAAAGCAATAATTACTTTCAAAACATTAATTCCTGAACACATTCTATTGCATGAAATGTTGATTTTAGGTACCTCTACTTTAGGGTTGTCCCTGGTAACGCTAAAAAAGTGGTATACCCTGGAGAAAAAAAGGTCCCCAAATTGATAAAAAAAAAAAAAAAAAAATTGTAACGTGTAAATGATTATGTTAAAATTAAAGAGGGAAGACCAAGGTATTTTTTAATTATTTAAAAAAAATTTTTTTTCATTTGCAGCATATTTTAAATTTAGGTTGAAAATTTTTTTTTTTTTTTTTAGGTCAAAAATTAGGTAATATTAATATTACTTGTTTTTCACTGTTTTCAGTTGAAAAAAAACACATTGATTTGGAAAATCAATTTGGGGACCTTTTTTCTCCAGGGTATACCACTTTTTTTAGCGTTACCAGGGACAAGCCTACTCTATTTTTCGCAGAAAAACAGTATTGCATAGCGTAATGAAAAAGGCCACAAACTTAATCAAAAGTTTTATCGTCAAAATGTTTGTTATTATTAATACGAAAGACCAAAGTTTTTATTTTATTATTTTAAAAAAATTTTGAATCCTTTCTAACACGTTCGAAATTTTGGTTAGAATCTTGTTTTGTTTACGTCATCGCAGTGGCGTCATAATTACATTGACTTTTTTTCCATTAAAAACACATTGATTTGGAAATTCTTGTAAAAATTAAGTAATTGTCCGATTTTAGTGAAAAATGATGATCAAGAAACAAAAATAAGACAGAGAATAAACATAAAATAATGGCTTTAATAAATAGGATTATTTTATTATTACGGGCTACCATACTTACAAATGGAAGCCATTCTGAAGAAACGTTGACACGAATAAAGTCGATGTTCGTCAGCCTCAACATTTTCAACGAAATGGGATTTTAGTGAAATTTTCATTTACAAATGAATGAATTTTTGGTATGAAAATTTTTTTTTTTTTTTTTCAAACTTTCACTATTCTAACTGAAAATCTGCTCTGAACTGAAAAATAATAAATGCAATAAAACTATGACATTATTTAATTAGAAAAGCTTTTAATTGCTTTTGTAAATTAAGGACACTTGTTTGAAGAAATAAAAGATTTTCTAATGAATAATGAATTTTTACAAGAAGTTTTACATTTTTTTTTATATTTTAATTTTTATAATAGTTTAAAAATCGTGTAAAATTCTGTAATGGGCTATTTCCTTGATTTGATATAGCAATTAAGTGGTAACAAAATTTATGAATCCAAAATTGACAAGATTAATAAACATAGTTTTACTATTCTATTTTTAAAATATTTTTTTTACTTAATTCATTCCCTTTCTTCATCTATGTAAGGCTAAATGTGACATTATGAGAAGGTCATGTGATCTACAAGTTTTGTCCCTTTACAGTGAAATTAATTTAAGAAAATTTTATAGTATTTTTTTTTATTTTTGTATAAAGCATCTTTGAAAAGTAAATAAGTCAATAAATTATTAAATAACTGCAGAAAATATATTTGTTTATAAAAATTACTAGGGTGTTAAAAAACCCCCAAAATGCATTCACTTAGATTTCATAATTTTATGTTAATTCTGGTAATCCATAAGACCTGTCATCAATTTGAAATATTACCGATATGTCAATAAAGATCAGAGAAAGATAGGACCCATCATTAAGTAATGATTGTATATTAGTTTTTTTGTTTTTTTTTTATGCTATAAGTAATTTTTATTTCAAATCAGATTAATTTAACTTTAAATTTTCTAATTTTACTCAAATTTTATTTACAAATTTCTTAAAATTAAGAAAATGACCACTTTTTAAGAAAATTTTATGAAATCAAAATTAAATTTGACATTCCAATCTATATAATTTCTATCTGAAATAATAAATTTAATCTTTTAGCTTTCAATTGAAGCTAAAATGAAACTTCAAGAATACTTTATCAGTTTTAAAAATTAATTTTAAACCTTAGGTACTGAAAATTTATGCCAAAAAAAGTGGAGGTACCTATTATAAATAATGCAAAATACTCAAATTCTATTTTAAAAATATTTGAATTTGATAACAAAAATACTATTTTTTTGTTATTATTGTTGTTTTTTGAAATGGTTAATATATTTAAAGAAATAAGATTTTCACTGTTAAAAATTTAGTAAGCTGGAGATGAAATTTCCGCATGTATATGTAACTTTTCTGTAGTATTAGACACCGGGGATTAAAGTTTGAACCCAGATTTTTTTTTTTTTTTAGGTCACATGTCTCTTATGAGTATAGCAAAAAAAAAAAAAATAAATAATAGCATATTGATCCAAATAATAGACTATTGAAAACTAACTAAAAAAAAATTATCTAAAAAATTTCGACATTAATTTGTTTTTGTTCATTCACCACAAAGTGGAAATTAAGGGCATTAACGAATGGAAAAACTGAATACCAATATAAATTTATGCAAAACCTGATAAAAAGAAAATATTAAAATTATTATGCAATTGCTTTGTTATATTGTCTATATATTTAAAATAAAACCAAAATTTAGCTCTACACTAGACATGTAATATAAATTATACAAAATACATTTTTCAGGTCTGTATGAGTTTTTTTATTTTTTTATTTAATTTATTTTTCCTTTTTAGAAAGTCTGTGTGGGGCAGAATACGTAAATACACATGATAATTATGGTGGCAATACAGGATAAATTACATGCAAGTCTAAGAATAACAACTAAGTAGTTGCTTCCACTAATTTTTGATACCTTGGTTGAAAATGAATTTTTGTAATTGAAAAAGTTTTCTTGAAGCTTTCACATTAGCTTTTAAATTCGAAATAACACAGAAATGTATTTTTAAAACAAAGCAGTAACTATATTTTCAACTGACATCACCCTGTTTTACATAATTGACGTGATGTTGGCTGGTAGTTTCATCATGACATTTGTTCTATGGAGACTTTATCTGTAAAATGACATGAACGCCTTTTTTTTTTATACCATTTTTAAGTACTAAGTAATCTTAAAAATGTTGGAAAATATTCTCTGTAATCTAATTTTAGGAATACTGGCTTTAAATGTTATATAGTCACCACTTTTATTTTCTGGTTATGTCATGTACAGTCGACCATACTTTCAAAAATAGGCATGTATCATTATTAAAATACACTTTTAAATGCCAAATCTAGATGCGTTGTCAGTTTTGTTGCTCCCATGTCACCAGAAGTTTTGGGTCTAAATAAACAACAGACTTCTTCGATGGGCGACCCGACCGAATATGATCAGTATTCGGCCAGTACCTTGAACAAAATCTGCCACTAGTTTTATGACGTGCATTATATAAGTTGCACCAGTAAACAACAACCAATCAAGACTTCACTTGGGCTATTCGAAGTTATAAATTAGGTATGCATGGTTGTAGTGATCTTCCTCCATGCGGCCAAGATGGTTTTTTTTTTGAAGAAGAAGAAGAATGGAAGAAAACCTCCCCTTTTAACTTCTATAAAATAACTTATATTATAAAATGGGCATGTATCATAATATATAGATAAAAAAATTTTTAAGTTATTTTAAAAATGTTGGCGCAAAACAATTTGTATTAAGGTTTTCAGTTTTTGATGAGTAAATATAGACTTCATTTTTTACAGTATCAACTAACTGTAATGCAGAATTTTAAAAGATTTTTATATTATAAATTATTATAATTAAAATTAAAAAAAAAGCAAACAATTCTTACAGAATATTTTTGTCATAATATATCTTACACATTTATAAGTTTATCATTCATCCATGAACTGAATATTGCTGCCACATATGGTTTGGTACATTTGCTACATCTCGGCTTCATCCACTTTCCCACCACCATAACAGATCTTCTCTGTGCTTTTTTCTATAAATACTTTCATAATAATTGTTGTGAATAACTTTTCTCTATGGTAGTGAGACTTTAGGAATTCAAGTGTGGTATTAGATTGGCAAGATCTTATATGTAAAATGGCTAGATGTAACTGTAAGTTCTATGCTAAAAATTTCTTCTCTGGAATCCTATTTTGGCTTCATGCTTTCCAATCAGCTTCTCATGTATAATGAATTGTTGCCATGATATTTTTATAAATCTATTGGAGAGCTTTTCAATAGTTTTCCTTCTCCATGCATAAGTGTTCAGTTTATAACAAAAATGGGGATTTCAAATTAAATGATAACACAACACTTCAATCTTCATTAATTTGTATTTTATTCATGGCAATATTTCATCACTTCTCAGCCCTTGTTTTCATTTCATACTCTGGCAAGCAGACATGCCATTCTCTGTTTCCAGTATGTGAGACTGCCCAAATCATCTATGCAGCTATTGTTTATATAAAAACTTCTCTTGCCTGCTATTCTAGATGAAGGTGTATGGTCATATCTTTCCTCTTTGCACTCAGTGGTTGTGAGTAACTTAAATCAGCCTCTACATATGACTTCATTTGCTGGTCAAGCATGAAATTTGTATGTAGCATGTGTCTGGAATGATACCAGACATAGTTTTGAATTTAAAGTTGTCCTTTTCCTAAACTAGAACTCGGCTTTTCTGTTCTTATGCCCATTCCAACACCCATACATCCATGTTTACTGATACAAGATTTAATAATAATCTGTTGGCAAATCTGCTTTAGTTTTTTTTTTTTTTTTTTTTTTTTAGACCAATATCATAATCCTTCATCATGTGTTTCCTTCCTACATTTTCTATAAGTTAATTTTTTTCTTTTTGCAGCATGCATCTTAGAGAGTACCCGGAAATCATAATGAATATTCAATAAACAAAGAAGCATTCTTACACTGCGAGTTTCTTGGAATAGCTGTTCACTAAGCTCCACACAGGAGAGAATATACGAGAAGACTGTGGAATAAGATTGTCCATGAATTCAAATATAAATAAAACCAGTATGTTACATGCTGGAGAGAGACGTTTCCACTGTGAAATCTGTGGATTTAGGTTTTCTTTAAATTCAAATCTAAAACGGCACATGTTAACACACACTGGAGAGAAACCATTCCACTGTGAAATATGTGGGTTCAAGTGTTCCCAAAATTCATCTCTCAATACACACATGTTAACACACACTGGTGAGAAACTTTTCCACTGTGAAATCTGTGGATTTAAATTTTCCCAAAATTCAAACCTCAAGAGACACATTGTAAGAAAACACACTGGAGAAAAACCATTCCGCTGTGAACTCTGTGGAGTAAGTTTTTCCTTAAAATCATCACTTACAAGGCACATGTTAACACACACTGGAGTGAAACATTTCCACTGTGAGATCTGTGAATTTAAGTGTGCCGAAAGTTCAAGTCTCAAACAACACATGCTAATACACACAGGAGAGAGACGTTTTAATTGTGAAATCTGTGGATTTAAGTTTTCCCGAAATTCACATCTCAAACAGCACATGATAACACACACAGGAGAGAAACTTTTCCGCTGTGAAGTCTGTGGATTTAAGTTTTCTGAAAGTTCAAGTCTCACACGTCACATTTCTATACACACTGGAGAAAAACGCTTCAACTGTGAAATCTGTGGATTTAAGTTTTCCCGAAATTCAAATCTCAAACGACACATGTTAATACATGCTCGTGAGGAATCTGTGGATAACCACAATATCGTCCTAAGTTTGGGACTGTCATAAGCAAAAGACTTACTGTATAATCTTTTTTTTTTTTAAGTTGATCTGTTATACATTTATCATCATAATCCAGTGTCCACGTGACTAACAATGATTAATAGTTACTTGCACTCTCTGGACACAGTCTTTAGGCTTTGTTCAATGATATGAGCAATTATACACATTTAACTAATCCAAGATGTTATCATGAGGGTAGCTAGTGAATACATACAATATATTCAAGAGTAAAAATCATCAGATGTGGACAACAATGGCAATACAGTTACAAATGAAATAGCCAAAAAAAAAAAAATCACTGCTATTTGAAGAAAAGAATATATAAGATCAGGATATATTTACAACTGTGGCAAAAGTGCACTCAATATAAGATGGACAATTGAAATTTACATAATGCAAAAACAATCTGCTTTAAAATGCTGTGACCCAAGCATACTGCTATAATTGCATGTACATATTAACAAAGAGAAGGAGCATACTAAAATGGTACACCAGAAAAGTGTTTAATGCTGAAATGACAGATCATGTTTTATATATATATAAGAAGAAAGAACAATCAGATTTATAATCCCGAGTTCTTTAGCATTTACTTTTAAAAACAGTGCTCGATACACAGTAGAGCATAATATTATAATTATTATTTAAATATATGTATTCATCACAACACAGAAATTACCATGTTTTGAAACCAAATCTTAAATTTAAAGTTTATTTTCATTTTCAAGTGATGCTGAATGATTTTCGGAAAAAGGATTTACTCTTTCTGAAAGAGAGTAAGTCATTTTTTCGAAAGTTATTCAGCATCGCATGAAAATGAAATTAAGCTTTAAATTTTAAGATTTAGGTTTTGGTTTCAAAACATGGTAATTTCTGTGTTGTGATGAATATTTTTAAATAATAATTAAAATATATTTAGAGGCGGTGCACATGATCAGTCATGACTAACAGTTTCTTATATATATATATATATATATATATAAATGAAGGGGTTTGAAATTTAGTCAAACAGAAAGAAATGTCATTAGTAGAATGAACATTTATAAGTTTTTTAAAAGATCATCTATTATATAATATTTTTGAATGCTTTTCCATAACAGATTGGTTATTAAATATAATCTCATCTATGTTTTTTTTTTTTTTACAAGTAGACCGCTAGTGAATGTTGTGAAATACTGAATATAAACGTTTGTGTTTAATTATGTATAAGGTTTCAGTTGACATGAATATTAATCAATGTGCAAATAAAAGAAAATGTTAAAAATAAAAATGATGCAGTTTGTGATCAAGGTGATTATATTGTATTTCTAGTCTTTATTTTCTTAGTGGGAGCATTGTTGCATGGTGACAGCATTTTAGCAGAATTATCATTTGCTGTGAATTCTTTAAGGAGCACTTTCAGTTCACAATCTTTGCTCAAGCTTTGAAGTTCTCTTTTATGGTTTATGATAGGCTTTTTTTTTTAAATAAGTGAGGAAAATGTTATAAATTAAAATGAATTCAATTCAAAGTGATACTATAGACTGTTCATGGTCTATTTTTATATATAAGGATTAAGTGATATAAGTTATCAGTTGAGTATGGAAAATGGAATGAGAACAGTCAATATTACCAAGTACAGCAGATAAGAGTGGAAGATACACTGGCTAAAACATTGTGAGTATAAAAAGAAAGTTGAAAATGCTGGTTTGAATAGAGTGCTATACAATATGGATTATGTCATAAAATGCAATAAAGATGACTTTACAACACTTTCAAATGGAACAGAAGCAAGTGTGGAGAACATTAAATTTTGGTTTCTCAAACAGAAATTATAATTTTCCTGATCTAAGGAGCAACCCAACTTCAATATATTTCTATAATAAATTCTTGATTGCACTTGAGCTGATAGTTTCAATGCTCACATTTTGCTATTATATTTCCAATATTAACTATAATCATTTGACTGATTTTGTAAATTGCAATGACATTTTTATAAAGAAATATTTGACTATTATTTATTTATTTATTTTTTTATAAAGTGCCATGAGATTTTCATGAAGATATAGAAGTTTGCAGTAATTTTCTTTCTCCATGCATAATTAGTGGTTAATGATTAATGAATGGGGTTTGCAAATTAAATGATAACATGAGATGTAAATGAATTTGCATTTTATTTCCACTTGTATTTCATGTACTGGTAAATGGCACTCGGACATGTTTTCATGAACTCCACTTGGTCACAGCATCTGTTTGAAAGGGATTATTAGTTCATGGTATTAGTATATTTTATAAGCCCGTCATAATTTACAGACTATTTAGTGCTAGGAAGAATAATGCTTTCCTGTATACCAATTACTAATATGAGCATTAGTGTAGCTATTGACACACTAACACTGAATGTGAATATGGAAAGATGAGATACACGTCCATAGTAAAAGAAACATTTAATAAGGCAAATACAACTTACACGTTAAAAAAGATTTCCACATGTCCCAACACAAAAGGCTATTCACACAGTTCAAATGATGAGGATGTTTGACTGAAGAAACAAAGAAAGAAATAAACATACCAGCCTTATGACCTTTGACTGTCCTTACTTTTCATTCTATGTTAAGCTGTGTACATGTTGTCCATTTTGCCATGTGTGTGGACGCCCTGGTGTTTAAGATGGAAACAAAAAAAGGGAAGAAGAATTCTCCTCTCTAAAGGGGCTGAACCCCATAATGATCAGCCCAAAGGAAAAACAACTGTTGTCTCTCTACAAAGGCTTGAAAACTGATAAGGGCAAAATGAAATTAAAACTGGTGACTCGAGAGTAACCAGATGTACCTTTTCTCTAACAATCGTCTGCAAATATTAACATTGTTCGATTTTCTGATACTATTTCTTCATTCTCCTTTGCTTTCGCTTTCTCTCTCTACTTTTTCTTTTTGTTGTAGCCGTGATAAAATGGTGGCTGTTAAATTTCATTTATCATGTCGGATATTACTTTGCTTAACTTGAAATTTTCACAATCCCTTACGTTAAAAAGATTTCCAAAAGGCTATTCACACAGTTCAAATGATGAGAATGTTTGACTCGAAGAAACAAACATACCAGCCTTATGACCTTTGACTGTCCTTACTTTTCATTCTATGTTAAGCTGTGTACATGTTGTCCATTTTGCCATCTGTGTGGATGCCCTGGTGTTTAAGAAGATATTAACCATTCCCCAAATGGAAACAAAATAAAGGAAGAAGAATTCTCCTCTCTAAATGGGCTGAATTCCCATGTGATCAGCCCAAAGAAAAACAATTGTTGTCTCTCTACAAAGGTTTGAAAACTGATAAGGACAAAATGAAATTGAAACTGGGGACTAGAGAGTAACCAGATGTCCCATTGTTCGATTTTCTGATAGTATTTCTTTATTCTCCTTTGCTTTGGCTTTCTTTCTCTACTTTTTCTTTTTGTTGTAGCCATGACAAAATGGGGGCTCATCCTAAGCTTTGCTGTTCATTTCAAAACAAAAACAACAATTCAGCTGTCTTAACTAAAACAAATAATTTTCTTTTGGTGCACATTTTACAACAACAACAAAGAAAGTAATTTATATTTCTCTTCAGATATTTTTTTGATAAAACTAACTTTGTATTTGTGTTTGTTTAAAAATGTCATTTTCTTTTGAAAAGTTTGGATGAAGAATTTCACTTACTAAAAAAGTGAGTTTTTGCAACTAGCTGCGTATTTTGATTTGAACATTTATGCTTATATTAAAGAATTATCATTAGATTTACCATAGTAATGACATGATCATTGAATATATTTATTAGAAATGTGATGATTAATTGAGAATTAGAAATATTGGAACTTTTGCGGGTATCGTAATTAGCATAGGAGAATTTTTAACCAAATTTCCCATTCCAAAAACAATTCTTTGTTTTTGTTTAAAATTTAATTTTATAAATATTTATTGTTTTTAAACTATCAGTAAAACTAAAATCTATAGATTATAATGACACCTAAATTTAAGTATGGTTTACATTTATTTTACTTGTGTAAAGAAAACAAAAAAATGTACAAGTTTCTACTCAGTTTTTACTTGAATACATCTTTTTTTTGCCTCAATTTTAACCATATTGTATTGTAAGTTCACTGTTCTTTGGCACTCTTTAGCTGCAGCTTGCAAAGTTGATTCTCGGTCCTATTCATATTTCCCCATCCCTATTTGTTGTCAACCTCTGTACGAACACCAGGCACTTAAGCAAACAAACATCCGACATGATTAACTTGAAATTTTCACAATCCCTATTTATGACTAGCAGCATGGCCTGGTGTTGTCTGTGCTTGATTCAGGAATCATACAACTCATGCAGCAATCGCTATCACTTGACTTAAAATATTTTTGTCCTTCCTTGCCTTTAATGGAGTGCCTTTTGCCGTGCTGATGTTGCTACATGCCTTACTTCTTGTCTATCTCACACTGCAAATTTTTTCTAAGCTCTATACTAAACATTAAATCTCTTACGAAAAAAAGAACTAAACAAGATGAACACAAAACGATCAGCTTTAAAAATGGACTCTTAACTGAAAAAGCCGAATGAAAAAAGAATGTTAACAACAAATACTTTTTCACACTCACCCCAGTTCTACGGAATCAGAACCAACATTGAGTTTTGAACTCACACTCTTTGGGTCCTGTCACTGGAACTAACTAACGCCTTTATCCACTGTGCCATGTTACATCCAGTGACAGGACCCAAAGAGTGTGAGTTCAACCTGGTTAAGGCAGTGGAGAACTTTCAGAGGGAAATTAACAGGAGATAACTGATAGCTGACATCCATCAAACATGGAACTAGAACAGTATACCCCAGTGAGCGAAATAAAGACATTCCAACCACCTGAAGAAGGCCGGAGCGTACAACAGCTGAAACGTTGTGATAAATATGGTGACAAAGATGAGGTCAATAGTCCGAATAATGTACATAATACCTCATCTCAGAAATATAGACAGAATAAGAGTAATCATATTCCAGAAAAACGTACTGAAGGGTGTGTCACTACATTCTGCTCTCTATGGGGGGGGGATATTAACATTTTGAAATTTTAGATTTGGCATGTTTTTTATTCATTTTTGTGAGCATAACATATTTTGTAATATATCTTGAGAAAATGAGGATACTGTAGATTCTCCAAATACTTTAGCTTACAGGAGAAAGTCTTTGACAGATAATTGTTAATATTTCATATATTTATCTGTAAGCTACAATTAAAATTTTATTGATCATATAACAGAGGCATAACTATATAGAAATCACTATGGCTCAGAAAACCTTCACTTCAAAAAGATGGTCATGTATGCATCATGGAATGGTTATTTGTCATTCTAATATTAAAATATATTAGGAGGGGACTGCAAATTAGATGTAATTGTTGTTTATTGATCATGTAACAGAGGTATAACAATATAGAAATCACCATGAACATATGGCTCAAAAATCCTTTAGTTCAAAAAGATGGATATGTATGCATCATGGAATGGTCATTTTAATATTAAAATTTATTAGAAGGGGACTAAAATTTTGTGAAAGAGACAGCAAATTAAAAAATATATCAACTTTTAAAAGATGATCTGTTATATATATATTTGAAAGCTTTTCCAGAAGAGATGTGTTATTAAATGTAAATTTCATCTAAGTTTGATTCTTGTACACATTGACCACCAGTGAATGTTGAGAACCACTCAAGGTAACATTTGAGTTTAATTATATCTGGATAAGGCATGAATATTAATCAATATGCAAAGGAAAAAAAAATGAAAATGATGCATTTTCTGATGTAAATTTCATATTAAATGTCTTTCTGGTTAAAGTTGATTACAAAGTATTGCCTGATTTTCTTTTCCTTATGGCAGCATTTGTGTATGGTGAAAGCATTTGAGCAGAATTGTCAATTCCTTGGAAAACTTTGACATGCACTTTCTTTCAGTTTATAATATTTATTCAAGCTTTGATTCAGTCATGATATTCTCTTATGGTTTGGGATTGACCTTTTTAAAAAATGAGGAAAATGTCACAAATTCAAATTAATTCAATTCAATCCAAGTTGATGGGGTAGACAGTTCATGTTCCATTTTCTATAAGTGATACAAGATATCTGATGAGCAAAGAATGTGGAATGAGAATAGTCTATGTTAATCAAGGACAACAGATAGATGAAAAGAAGTGGAGGGTGCTAATCACTAAAACATTGTGAGTATAGAAGCCAAAATGAACATGTTGATTTGAATAGAGTGCAGTATAGATGATGTCATAAAATTCATTAAAAATAAATTTACAACACTTTCAAGTGGAACTGAAGAAAGTGAAAAAGTATAGAATACTTTCTAAATTACAAATTAAAGAACAATAAAAAAAAACAGTGTTTAAATTTCATCTTAGAACTTTATTCAATATTATTAATTTATAAAAATAAAGAAAAAACAAACACTATTCTTATAAAAATATTTTATTCAGTAAAGTTACGATGCTGACAATTGAAATTGACAGAATAATTTTTAATGAACAAAGAAAGAAAGCCAATGTTCGATTTCTATCTTACATCAAAGAACAAACAAACAATAAACAAATAAAAAAAATTTTATTTTAATGTTTATTCCATAAAGTAACTATATAGACATAGGATATTCTTCATATTACAATTATATTAGAAAAGAAACAAACTCAGTTTTGGTTTTTGTCTTAGGATAAATTTTATTTTCTAAAGGAAAATTATTTAAAGTTTTACATTTATTCCTATGTTAAAGTAAATAGTGTACAGTTCATTGTTGAATTTAAAGACTGTAAAAATTCCTTCTGATTTTGATTTTGTAAAATAATCTGAAAACTATTATTCTTAAATAAAATTTTCATTTTTTTTTATTTTATTTTATCCTCTAGTAGTAAAATTACAATATTGACATTTTTGTTGTATAAAAAAAAATAAGTAACATAGTGTTGTAGAGTAGTTTTACAGTGGAGGCTTGTATTTCACTAAGTCGGTCCTAAAAAAGGTTCGACGTACAAAACGTTAGGAACTTGTTATAATAGTTAATGACGCAGCAATCTAGTTGTGGTGGTTGATACTTTAATGTCCGACATCGACTGACTCACCAACTTACTGAGCTTCCTGGCGACTACTACTTATTATATATGGGAGAGTCTATTAACAATAGAATAGGTGTGTTTCAGTATAACACATAGCTATATGGTTTTTTGTATTTGGTTTCTGCAGCATTAGTTACCAGCTTGCTTCCACTAGAGGTGCATTTACTTTGCTCCCTAGTCCTCAAATCTGGATGGTGATTTCTGAATTCGGGCCGATCCCTAAACCTTTGGCATTTGAGTGTACCCTGGAGAAGTTGTGGAATCTTCCACTACAAACCAGCCTTACCTCTTTTTAGGAAATGCACTCTTCCTATCTGGTAAGTAACATTCTACTTTCATACAAAAATCAACAAGTATTCATTGGTCAATCACCTTCAATCTAGCTTGCTGATTGGTCAGTTCCAACCAATCAAACCGCCTGCATGCGACCAATCTGTTTTCTCGCTCATATGCGTGGTACATGACCATTATATAAACCGAACACGTGTGAACTCTCTGAGTAGTAATAGTAGTAGTAGTTTTCTTTTCATTCATCTCTCTCACACTTCTCATTCCTTGCTACCAAGTGCCAAGATGTAACCTTCAATAACTTCCGTCTTGGTAATTGTCTTTAATGTCTGGCCGGCAATGTCTAACATTCACGAACTCTGAAATCACTTCTGAACCTTTACCAACTTTACAACTCACAATTCCAAACTTTCTTAATATAAACTCAGGTACAAATATTACCTAATCAAAGGGACATGACTCTGTCCTACCCTTTTAGTTCGCATGCATGTATCAAACATTAATAAATTTAATTGTTATGTTTTGAAATAATTCAGTTCAGTTTTGTATTTTATACTATGTGCTATTTACGTCAAATATAAATTGCATTGCATCCACGCATTGTCCTTAATCCCACCTTTCCTAGCCAAAGTTAAATATCTTCAATACTATCACAACAACAACGATAACACCGTCACTACAAGATTGATGATTCCGTCAGAAATAAACAATAATGGTAACACATATCACTACAAAGTCATTGCATCGTTTTCTGGAGAGTCAGCTAACACTACAAACTCTTCAAGGGTTTCTGGAACCTCAGGCAGTTCAGGTAATTCTACCACTGGCACAACTGTCACTGCAATCTTGGAAGGTAGTCTCACTAGTTTATTTACATGTTGCTTTATAAAGCCTCCACCGACTTCCTTCATAATTTACAGATCCCAGTTGTCTGGTAATGAAGAGTCCTCCATCCACCTCTCCCCAGCACCGAAATTCCTCACCAGCATACGATCATACACCTTGAATTGACACAGGGGGCTCATCACCTTTATTCCCTGTTCCACATTGGCCTGATAACCCTGAATTCGGTGATATGTCTCAGGCTTCAGTAAGTGAAAAGCAGTTCGTAAGTGACATTTAAACATCAGATCAGCAGGAGAACCTCCCGTTGTGGAGTGGTTCCAAAAGAGATTAGGAATCAATGTACTTTGTTTTGATGGTTGTTTTCACTTCTGCTCTTTACTTCTTTAGTGCCTCTTTGAATATATGCACCATACGCTCAGCCTGACATTGGAGGAGGGATGACAAGGAGCAGCAAACATTTGTTAGATACCATTTGATTCCTGGAATTGCTTGAATTCATCGCTGGTAAAACACAGGCCATGTATGGTGAATAACCCTCTCAGCTTCTCATGTTGCTGTATGAGGTCAGTCAGTCAGTCAGTTATGTGCCATGCATGATACATGCTTAGGTTATCGTATCTTTTGATACATGACTGATGAGGCAGATTTTTTGACATTTCTTTCTGTGGTAAACCAGTTGCTGTTCAAAATTTATGCTTATGCCATGGGAATTACCCTGCAGTGAATTAGTGAACATGATGGCAGTAATGGCGGACGAATGACCAACAAGAAGTCCAATTTTTTTTTCTTTTCAAAACGGTAGGTTTCTTTATAATTTAATTGTTAATTCGAGTTCAGCATGTACATTTGCACGGAATTATGACGATTTGAGAAAAATTTAAGAGATATTTAGCACGAATGTAAAAAGCAAATTTATCTCTTTTTTTTTTACATTTTACTTTATTGTCTTGTTTTGATTTTTCTGTTAGTAATTTTTTTTTTTTTTTTTTTAGTGTTTATTTTCTATATAACTATGGATAGAGTAGATATCGATTTTACCCATCACCCCATTTCTAAACTGATGTTTCAAAAATTCCTATATTTTCACGAAAGCATTCAGAATTTTCGGCTTGGACAGAAGTGCTGAAAATTAAAGCCAGAATCTAACATTGGCAGAAATTGTCAACTTAGCATATGACTATGCTGATGGAAGCGTGTCTAAAAACAAGTATATACCAAGACAACTGGGCTAGCTCGGTCATTCCCTTACAACAGCTGACTGCTCGATATGCAGAATGTATAAGCACAGTGAATGCAGCCAGAGACTTAGACAAGGCAAGAAAAAATTGTTGCACTAATTAGTTAATAGTGCTAAAACTTGGTCAGCCTTTAAGGATGTGATACAGTAAGATGGAGAAACTGTCTAATTGTGACAATCTACATCACACACATGCATACATACTTACACAAGTACAAATCATATGATAAGCATTCATTGGATAATAAATCAACACTACTTTCTTAATAGGCAATTTACAAATCACAGCAATGCAACAATTTCATAATCACTCTATTTTCATGTAGTCGATTTTGTGCACTTTTGGGAGAAACAGATCCCAGAAGCTTTCTTGAGTGTTGGGGCGCACCCACCTTCTGACTGATAATGGACTGATCCCTCTACGATATAAAGTCAGTGCTAGAGAGAGAGGAGAGAGCAGGAGTTCAGCATCAGGATCAGCAACAGCAGTCGAGATCAGGTTATCAGTACATACCTTTGGACTGTAGACTTTTGTTATTGTTACTTACTAACCGGCGTTCGTTATTACTAATCACTCTGTTGTTAATTACCTCTTACAAATATACCAGTATTTATCCCTACAACTGTGTTTGTCTTTATTCGAATACACACACGCGGAACACTCTCAACATTGAGTCTACCCGAAACTCGCTGATTGGTCAGTGCCAACCAATCAGATTGTCTGCATGTGAAGCGAAATTACTAAAAAAACTTGTTATCAGCATTTTTTGTTTTAAAATTTTGTAAACTAAATCCTAGTTTAAAATTCGTCCAAAATCAATTATACGTTTTTCAATATTTATTTGACGAAAATTAGCAAATTTAAAGATTATTTAATATATTTTGAAAAAAAACAAACTTTTGCTTACTTTCTTCGAAGAAAAATGTTGTTTAAAATAAAAAGGAGGCAATCTTAACATGTCATCACATATCGACAGCTAACGTGAGATTTGAGTTATCATACGGAAGGACATAATTGACATAACGTTTTTTGACATGAACCAGCTTATGTAGTAACATGTAATTATTAAAGTAAAAGAAAAACTTTCAGCATTCCAATTTCATTTTTTTTTTTTTTTATTACTGTAGCTTGCACCGTGAGTTTGTTGAACCTATCTGTAGAAATTATAAATACTAAAATACAAGTGCTGTACAGCTTTTTGAGGGCAACTATAGCCCCCCCCCAAGTCAATACAGATCTGCTATGATAAAACATTTCTATCCCAAGTAAAAATCATCACAAACATATCAAAAGTTATTTTGTTACTCTACAACCAATTTGAAGTGAAAAAAGATTGAAAAATGACTCGTCATCATCTGAACAAAATATCAAGGAAACTTTTGATCTGCACCCCATGAAACTAGGTATTTCCTGAAAGCAAAGAATTCTCTTTCATTTCTAAGTGAAATTGGTTGGTGTAAATCGTAAATGATTATAAAAATTTTTTCTGGGGATAAAATATGAAAAAATAGATAAAATTACTATTCCTGAACACTGGAAACCAGGATTTTTTTATGTTTTTTAAAATCAGCGATAAGGAAAACAGTGTTGAAATTAAGCCAAAATTGACTTTGACATTGCTGGGTCAAAGGCCAGCCAGCCGACAGGATAACAAGCTGTCATCACCTTGTAAAAAATCCCATTTTTTTTTAAATCTATGTTTGAACAGTGGCTTGATGTATCTTTGTTTTTTGACAGCTTTTAAGCAGGGTGATGTTATAAAATAAGACATATCTCGGCTGATTTGCAGGCAAATAAATTAACATACTTAAGAGCGAGAGTTGGATGTGAACGGGACGAGGCCCCGTCACAAAATGACCATTATCGTCGTCTACGCATAAGCCCGACGCACGAGTTCTGCTTGAAAAATAAAATAATATTTTAAAGTGTTTCTATTTTTCGACCAATAAAAATGATTCCCTCCTAATTATACTTGCATTGTTTTTCGAGCTTGTTAAGCCATAAAAAACGCCATAAAAGGGGTCACATGGGGAAGTATAAGAGCAGTCAACAGGAGGCCAGGGAAGAGAACTGTCACGGTCAGAGGCAGTCAGCAGGAGGAGCGCCACGTCAACCAGTGAGAACAACTATGATAGATCAACCAGATCGGCTGCCGGTTTATGTAGCTGTCCCAAACCCACACGTTTTTGTTGAAATAAATCATGTAAATCTATTTCTGTTGTTGTCGTATTTCTATCTTGCAACCATACGATTGTCTATAATAGTGATGACAACAACACTTAAGGATAGAACCGAAAACAGTTTGTTTGAAATAAGAAATTCACATAAAATTGAAATAAAGACGACTCACTGAAAAGTGAAAACGGTAAAACAACTTCAAAAAATTGAAATTGCAATGAAATATGTAAACAAAATAAATGGTACTTTTAAAAATGTAGTAATGCTGATGGTGAAAATGGCTTAGTGATGTTAAAATTTTTTTTTAATGAGTAAAAAACGCTAATTCAAAATGATCAGCATGTGTTTCGCACGAAGAATTAGCAATAATGTAATCGACGTTCAGCAGAGAACGCTTACTCAAGCCACATGACGTTTTATTGCTTGTGACCTTCTGTACTTTTTAATTACAGCCATTTTAACGATTTTTATGAACACAAAATTACATTTCTTAATTACTGCGGATCTTCTGATTAGTCAAAACGATACAATTTACAATGTGGTAAAAAAAGATCTATCTCATAAGGACACTTATGAAAGCCGATGCGGCTTTTAACTAATTTTGTAATATTTTAACAACTTAAATGTAAAAATCTATTATAATTAAAGAAATAAATAATTTTATTAAAAATTCATTTTTCATCAAAAAAATTTTTTGCTTACAGAAAATATTATCCATATTCATAAAAAAAGCAAATAAAAACATTTGAAATTAAATAATATATTTGATTTATTGAGTTTTGTATGTTACAATTCAGAGCTGATTTTCAGGTACTGCAGGTCCAATTAAAAAAAACAAAAAAAAATCATGATTTGCATTTCTCAAGGCTTGTGCTTTTTGTAATCATTAAACTAGACTCGATCGAATTTCTAGTGTTTTCATAAAATTAGTTATGGGGAGGTTAATAAATATAAAAAAGAAAATTCTGCCATGACTTTAATAAAAAAAAAAAAAAAAACTTATTTATAATAATTTCAAACATCTGTGAATAGTTTCTGAAAGTTTCATTAACATCTGACAATTATTTTTATTTTTGCAAGATTTTCCAAATTAATGTCTGTCATACAAAAAAAAAAAACGTGCTAAAATTGTCTATGTTATTTACTAGTTCCGGTTGGTACAAAGAGAAACAAGGTTTTTCTAATCAAAATTTAAAATGTTCTAAAAAGAAAGAAAAATTTAAAAAAATGATGTTATATAATAACATAAATAATGGTATAATTAGGAGGGAAGCATTTTTATTGGTCGAAAAATAGAAACACTTTAAAATATTATTTTATTTTTCAACCGGAACTCGTGCGTCGGGCCTATGCACAAATGACGATAATGGTCATTTTGTGACGGGGCCTTGTCCAGTTCACATCCGGCTCTCGCTCTTGCGAATGTTAGTTTATTTGCCTGTAAATCAACCGAGATATGTCTTATTTTAATTTATGACACAACCCTATGACGTACCTATTTAAAATGCTTTTAAGAAGTCTGTGACAGTTCATCTAACTTAGCTTTTTCAGGGTGAATTTCTAAAACCTTTTCATAGAAAAACAAACAGGATTAAGTTGCTGTTGTTGGTGGACTTGATATTTCTTTCTTAAGCTTGACAATATTTTGTAATCAGTAAAATTTCCTAAATTTGGAATTAAAAAAGATTAATTATTTGAAAGTAGAAGGCATGTAATTTCTAAACAGAACAAAGGAATTTACAAGAAACAGTGAGAATTTGTTCCTTGCTGAAAAATAGTCTGGACATACACAATATGTCATAACATTCGATCGCAATCTTAATTTGTTTTACTCATAATTATTCAGAATATCAAAAGTGGTTTGAAAATAAAATATAAAACCAATTTAAGTAAAAAAAACAACAGAAAAAAAAACAATTTGTAATTTTAAAGATAAAGTTACTCCTTCCCCTTTACTTAATTGCATATAACTGTATATAATAAAAAAAAATATTCTGAAACTATTGGTTACATAAAGTTAAATAATGTATTTTTAAACATATGTCAAAAATTCCTTTCAACTCTAGGGTAGGTAGGATTTGGTCCAATACAGTAAGTGCTGCGAAACATTGCCCATCTCACAACCCAAATCCAAACAGGGATCAGTTAACTCTGTGAGAAGAGAGCATGTGAAACGACTCATTTCTCATAAGTGCCTCTCACAAAGGAAAAGTGGAGAAGAGAGAGAAAGGCAGGCCTTAAGTAACAAGGTGGCAGACCTGTGCAACCCGCTGCTTCTGGTAAAACAATTGCAAAAACCAGAGCTTGGAGTGTCCTCACTTTGGAAAACCTGCATGGCAAACTCTCCACCTCCCATATTTGACCGCAACCCACACATACGCAGGTAATTTCACTTATCTTTTTACACAAACAAGAAAGAAAAAAATATGGAAAAAGAGGGGAAACCACAGGTGCATGTCAATTCCCCTCCACCCCACTGAAGGACACAGAACTATCTGAACTAGACACTATCACCGGTAAGCATGACCCTAACCCTGATTGGAAACAAACAGTTGCCTGGTTGTCATCACAGGCCACCTGGAGGCAACAGTAGTTTGGGTGTAACCTGAATAAGGAGTTGTTTAATGACTTTGCCAGTCTGTTGTAAAATGGATGAGAAAGGTGGTATCCTCCTTCTGCTTAACTGAAACAATTCTCCTTGTATCTCTCTCAGAAACCTGATGAAAAGTAATTTCGCCATGAGGGAGGCTGCGGCTGAAAGATTGTCAGAGAAGTTGCAAGCAAAGGAGCTTCCCAGATCACCAAGCAGTGGTGCTGATCTGGAGAAAAAAAAAAAATTCCTCAGGTTGGAATAAGAGCTCTTACGTTTGGGATGGTAGTCAATTATGTCCTAAAACATTTGCTGATTTTTTTTAGCACTCTTTCTTTTGACATCAATTTTTGTACAAACTAAACAGTAAAGTTGTTCCCAGACCCTTGATATTTCTGACCCCTGATTAGTCAATTAATGCTAATATCATGCTTTCATCTATGTCTGCATGGTTAAAATTAATTTAAAGTCAAAATCTGTCTGTTTTTGGAGCCTATCATGTGACATACATTATAAATACTTAGCGAGATCTTCAACTCTTCATCTGCTTTTCTCAGGACCACAACAATGTACTTCAGTCAAGAGCCTGCATCTGTACCTTATGGAAAGGTGCTATGACAAACGTAAATACAAACATTGCATATCTCTTAACTCATCTCATTCACTCTTTCAACTACAAGAACACAGACACTATTCAACTTCTAACAGTAAGCTTTGTGGCATCAAAAATTTCGCCAAACAAATTTAAACTGTTCTAATGTTTGAAGTTTGTAAGTTAGATTTCCTAACATAATACCAAACTTTGAATACACCCATTCACTCACCAACAAACTACACTTCAATTTTAGCATCTACGATTTTTATCGAGACAACAAGAATTCAACTCAAAGAACAATTTGCCAAACAAACATTTTATTCAAAATGCAACTTTGAACATAACCTAACGCAAACTTACGTTGAGTCAACTATCTTACAGCCAAAAGATTCCTAATATATAATGCACAATTTGCTTAAAAGTTTATCTTTTAAACCCAAAATTCAACTTTTGATATCAACCAATATCAATGAATTTCAATTGCAACAAACTTTCCAGGAAGAAGACAACTTTTCTTCAAAAGATTTTTACTCATTTGTTGAATCAACTTTATTCATGTAACATTTAAACTTGCATCTTTTTATCGGTTTCATTAACAAAAAATATATATTCGATATTCAAAGGGGGACAACTCTTACCTAATCTTCAATATCAAACTATGACAGAAATTTACAATGTAAAATATCTGAACTGATTAATTCTTTGAAAATTCTTTTACTGACATGAACAAACTCTGTATCTGTCCTAAAGAATATTTTCATTCTCATGTTGTATATATTTGTTCTATAAATGCTTTATTCTTGTTTTTCTAAAAAGGAATATCGTTTGTTTTATATTTTGTCGTTAATCACCTTGTGCTATTCTCAAAGTTAAATGTTTACGGAGAAATTGATTTTCACGCAACCAACACAAATAATACCTTCTGATATATACATATTTTTCCTAATAACCTACCCCCCTACAACAATTTCATCCATGTTCAAGTATTCAGTTTTGAGAATTTAAGAGCGATTTGGTAATTCCTGTTGACCAGGCTCAAATGGTTGATCAACAGCAAGGGTCTGTCAGAGAAGGAACACTTTAAGAAATTCAGCCTCTCTGTGCCATTAGCCATATATCTTCAAAAAAACCAATATTTTTCAAATAATTGCATTTTTATGTGCTGATTTTTTAGGTATGGATGTTCATACATGACATCATCAGAAAATAAGTGTGATAATTGTAGTAAACTTAAAGCCAGAATGAATCTAAAATTCAATAAAACATTATGGAGAATATTTTTGTAAAATTTTAAAGATTACTAAGTACTTAAAAATTATGTAACAAAAACCACTCACGTTATATTCCTGAATTATTTTCACAGATATATCCACCATAGATAAACTTCCATCTCTTATAAAAGCTGTCAACACCTTATATGAACAGCTACCAGTGTGTTAAAAAAATTTCTCCGATGTTTTAAACTTGAAATAATAATTGTTTCAAATCAGATGAATTACACTTTAAATCAGTTTATATACCCCCAATAAAGTTTCAGAAAAGTATGTTTTATTTTTTAGAACATTTTTAAATATTAAAACTACTCCAAGTCAATTTTATATTAGGTTTGAAATACAAGAAAATAATTTGCTTTTTGGAAATGTTAAATTTAATCTATTATCTTGAAATTAAAACTAAAATAAAAGCTTCAAGCGAGATTTCCATTTTAAAAAATTAATGTAAACCACAGGTATCCTAAATCTGTGGAGGAAAGATAGAAGTGGAGAGAGAGAGAATTCCGATTAAGTTGATAAGAATAGATACTACACTTTGATCTTCATGAATGCACCACACAGGTGTTTGAGGGCTCCTATAGCCCCTCTAAAATTAAACAAAGTCAATTCAGGTTTGCTGTGGTAAAAATTTTCTATCACAAGTAAAAATCATCAAAAATGGTAAAAGTCATTATATATCACAGCTTATTTTCTCTGAGAAAATGGATTTTTATACTTTTATAGGGGGTAAAATATTGAAAAATGACTGTTTTATCATCATCATCTGAACAAAATATCAAGGAAACTTTTGATCTGAACATGATAAAACTAGGTATTTTCTGCAAGCAAACAATATATTCTTTCATTTAAAAGTAAAACTGGATGGTATAAATGACTCAAAAAAAAATATTTCAGGGGTTAAAATATGAAAAAATAGTAAAAATTTTGCATTTTTTCTAGTTCTAAACAAAAAATTTCCCCAATAATTGGAAATTAACCTTTTTTTGTTTTTTTTGAAAATCACAAAGCCTAAATCATAATCAAACTATTTCAGGCATAAAATTGAAAGTTTGAAGGAAAAAAAACATTCCTAAGAGGTCAAAATGCGACAAAGTCCATTGGTAGTTTTCAATTATATAGCCACCAGGGGTTAAAAAAAAGTTGACACCTGACCACATAAATCTTTTGTAAAAGGCAAAAGATTTATCCTCAATTCCTGACCACTGGAAACCTGGAGTTTTTTAAAAAAAAAAAAAAAAAAAAAATAGCAGCAATAAGGAAAATTAAAGTAAATTGACTTTGACATATCTGTGTCAAAAGTCGGCCAGCCAATGATAAACTTTAGAACAAGTTATCATTGTCAACTTGTAACTTCTACCACTTACAAGAGCAAAGAGTGGAAAAAAAAAAAAAAAAAAAAAGAAAGAATATTGGTAAAAATGGCTTGATGTGTGTTATTTTTTTTTCAAACTTATGTTTGAACAATGACTTGATGGGTTTTGTTTTGTTTTGTTTTTTAACACCCCATGACCCAGGTGATAACAACAACACTTAGCAGACAACATTTTTTTATGTCTTTCATATGTCTCATTGTCGAGTCATATAGCAGTTCATTTCATTCAATAATGTTCACACCAACTTAAAGAGAAAGGATTGAAGTTTGAAAAAAATTGTTTAGAAGTGACAAAAAGTATTTTTTCATTAAAAAAGTGATTTTTCACAGAAAATTGGCCATAATTTTTTAATGCTAACCCCCAAGTGACATTTTTCACAGCTAAATCAAAAATTACCTGTGAATAATTCCATGTGCAAACAATAGCCATTTGGATCTTATAACATGGCCCGAAAACATCAAGAAGTTAACTGCTTGATTGAAAACTTGTTATGCATAATTGTTTTCCACAGTCAATTTCCATTATTTAATCTTGATGTTGTCATTTTCGGACAGCCAAGTCATCAAGGATTCAAGAAAACAGTTTGGCACACGTTTGCTTTGAGAACTTTACATTCTATGAAGGGTTTAAAATGTTACTGACGAATGGGATTTTTCGCCGAATATTTCATTCAAGTGCCATCTTGGATCTTCCTATAGGACAAAAACAATAGTTCTAAACAGCTGTGACCATTTTCCCCCGATGCACATTATTGGACTATGGAACATGAGTAAGTTAATTACGAAAAATCCAGTTACCATAAATAACATCACCAGCTGAATTATTTTTAAATTATTATTAAGAGAATTGTTTTTGAGATAGGAATTTGGCTAGAAAGAAAGAGAAGATAAAAGTGTTTAACATCTTCTCCCAATACCACATAAATAATGGACTATTCCTTTTTGTGTAGATAAACAAGACATACTGTGCTAGAGATAAGAGCTCTGGGACTCCAATCTCTGTCAGAAAGCTGTGTACCGACTTTGACAGGGGGACTTTCTCCTGGGCTACCATTGCTACTTTGTTATGCTGACTGTTCAACTTATTTTAAGTCACTTAGCAGAGTAGGAATATTGAAGCAGAACTAACACTCTTTGCTTAAAACATGTCGAATGTGGACGGGATACCAAATGTTAGTGCATTTTTTTTATTTATACAGAGATGTGTCTGTTGCGTTATATTTAGTACAAATGTCAGAGTAAAAGAAGTTTTCAGCTGAAAAGCATAGCCATTTGTAATTTGTGACGTACTGCTAAAGAAAAGTCTGCTTTCTTTTGGAAGAAGATGAAGAGGATTGCAACACTTCCACAGTTAACTCCTCAGGCTCAAAGAGGAGAGAGAGAGAGAGATGTAGGTACAGGTCGTGTTATTCTCGGAGAACTGAGCTGGCTTTTCAAGAGGTAGAAATAGTAGAAAATACAGCCATGATAGTCTACTGACCAGCAATGGGTTTTATCTTTTCCTTCGGTGGCATATTAATAACGTTTCCTCTCATTGTTTACTCAGTAAAAAAAATGTAATCTCCTCTGAAGCGAGAACTATGTTCTGATGAATTCTGAACATTACAAAATTACCGCAGTAATTCTAGGACATTGCATCATAGCTAAATGCATCATTTGGAACGAAAGAAAGTCAATTTGTCCTGATATCTGTAAAGCAAAAGCATAGGTGAAGGATCGATCTCGATCTCGCGCTCTCTCTCTCTCTCTCTCTCTCTCTCTAGTTAGAAACAATTTTATTGAAATTGACAAGGAAGGATTAGGAGAGATGGAGAATACATTTTTTTTTTTTTTTAATCACCCAGGCAACAGTTAATCTTCGAAAATTTAATCTATTTTGAAAAGCAAATTTTTTTTTTTTTTTTTTTGACTGAAAATGCAGTTGCCAAACTTCACAAGAATATTGTTTCTCTCCTGTGAGTGTATGTGCTTAGAAGCGTCCATGCATTTCTGCAAGAGATTAGAATGTTTAAAACCAGGGCTGACAAACTTCAATGAGTTCAGGTGCTTCAAAAAAAAAAAAAAGGAATGAAGAAAGTTTCTTGTAAGGCAACATAGATGTCTCTTTCATGCCACCCATATATCTCACCATCCAAAGAAAGGAGAGAAATAGAGAAAGAAAAAAAAATTAGTAATGAGTATTTGAAAGAATAACATCAAATGATTTGGATTCAGTTATAATAGTTACATTTGAAATTAAATTGATGGTGTAACTTATTATCAACCATCATTAAATTCCATTAACTATGTCATAATTATTATGGGTTGGGTTTGTGCAATGTATTGCTTTTCATGGGAAACTTTAGTGACATCCATGGGATGCACAGATATGGAGGTTACAACAGGATGTGCATCTATCAACATCATTGCATGTCTACTGCATTTTGCAATATTTGAAAATAAGGCCTTACATTTTTTACAAGAATATAATCCATATTGCTCACAAAATTTGACTTCTCAGAAATGGTATATCAACAAACATATCAAGAATGTTTTCTATGGGTTACACATGATGCATTACAAGATAATTTTTTTACTAATTCTGAAACTAAATGTGCCCTAAGATAGGGTTTCTGTCCTCAGTGTATTCACATGATGCATCAATACTGAGTTATATAAGAATACATATCAGCAAAAATCACAAGAATGTTTTTCCTCTCCAGTGTGTATACATAGATGGCTCACCAAAAATCATCTCTAAGAAAATGTGGATCCATAAACGTCATGAAATTATAATTTTTATCCAGTGTGTTTATACATATGTTTGAGCATATTTGTGTGAAAATGCAGATCCACAAACATCGCAAGAATATAGTTTCTCTCCAGTGTGTGTATGCATATGATCGACCATATCTGTCTTCAGTGAAAATGAAGATCCACAAACTACACACATATGTGCACAGCATGTGTACACATATGATTGATCAGATCAGACTTCTGTGAAAATGAAGATCCACAAACATCACAAGAGTATGGTTTCTATCCAGTGTGTGTACGCATATGTTTTACTAAAGTTACCTTGTGTGAAAATGCAGATCCACAAACTTCACAAGAGTATGGTTTCTCTCCACTGTGTGTACGCACATGTGTCACTAAAAGTGAGTTACGTGAAAATGTAGATCCACAAGCTTCACAAGAATATGGTTTCTCTCCAGTGTGCGTACACATATGTCTCACTAAAGTTACCTTGTGTGAAAATGCAGATCCACAAATTTCACAAGAGTATGGTTTCTCTCCAGTGTGTGTACGCATATGTGTCACTAAATGTGTGTTGCGTGAAAATGCAGATCCACAAACTTCACAAGAATAATTTTCTCACCAGTGTGTATACACATATGTGTTTCATTAAACTAGATTTGACTGAAAATGCAGTTCCACAAACTTTACAAGAATATGGTTTCTCTCCAGTGTGTGTACGCATATGATTGACTAAAAGTTGCCTTCCGTGAAAATGCAGAACCACAAACTTCACAGGAATATGGTTTCTCTCCAGTGTGTGTACGCATATGATAGACCAAAGTTGGCTTTTGTGAAAATGCAGATCCACAAACTTCACAAGAATATGGTTTCTCTCCAGTGTGTGTACGCATATGACTGACCAAATATGGCTTCTGTGAAAATGCAGATCCACAAACTTCACAAGAATATGGTTTCTTTGTAATATGTGTTTCCATCTGGCCTTTTATGTCTGACTTCACAACAGTTTAGCAGATGTCACATGAATATGGCCTATATTTCCTGTTTATTCATACATAACACTAAATGTGTTTTTGTAGAAAAGATAAACCACACATTTCAAAGTACATTATTTCTTGCCAGGTAAAGTTCATTGTCATGCTTTTGACAATGTAGATCCATGACTTTCACACGAACCATGTAGCATATATTTGTCTGTGTTTTCATGGAAAGTGAAATGTCTTTTCCTTCAATGGAATTCTCAATAATAACCAATGCAGTTTTGTACAGGCAAACATCTGTAAAGAAAAGAGGCATAATATATTAATAAGAGCAGTGAATAATATATGAAAGCAGTCTATATTGTGACACATATATGCAATTATTATTTCAATAATGCAGCAGCAGCAGCAGCCACCAGTGAAGATCAAACATTTTACAGTGAAACAAGATTGCTTTACCTTCACATCAAATCTTATGAAATATAAAATTAAAATCAGAATATTTTCATTTCAGAAACAATTCAAATATGGATCTTGAAAAATATCTCTTTTTTTTTTGTTGAAGATTTTCTTGGATTAACTTCACTGGCAAATATGATGAAATCCATAGCCAGTACCACCTGGTGTGAGATTATCTGCTGCAGGCATCTCAGCCCAACAATAAGAAACCATAATAATCCTCAGAGCCTAAGAGAAAAGAAGATCCGTTTTTTAATTCTCTACATTTTCAATTAGTTTAATAGCCCAAAGCTGAGAGATGAAAGGTGATCAAAAAAAAAACTGAAGTATTTCTTAAACTAATATCTAACAACTGGAATATAAAACTAACAGTAAAATGTACTAATTTTCATCATTATCTGCTACAAAATCTTTGCCTAATAAAAAAGCATCATTTTAATCAGTGTCAAGAACAAGAGAAAATCATTTGTTAATTCCATTTTCTATTTATTAAACTAATATTTAATAATTGGAAAAAACAAAAGAATAATAAAATAATTTCCATAATTAATTGCTTTTTTCCCATTTCAAATTATATATTATGGGATAAAATGCTTTTTATCATTTAATGTTTGGAAATATAGAAGAACTTGAAAACTGAAAAAATTACTAGTAGCTCAGGAAGAAGAGAAAAGAAATATGAAGTTAAAAATAAGGCAAATTAAGATTGATTGCTTATTGTACTGGCATTTCAATCACTATGGTTCATTAATGCCAGTTGATTTGATAAAGAAATGAAGAAAGTACATTACTTCCATAGAAATAGTAGTTAATGTCATTCTGTGTTTCTGAAATGAAGTCGTAATTTACACTATGTATATCATCTGAACCACTGGACTTTATTGCTATATTCACAATGTTTTGCCCATTGTACAATCTGGCCTTCTTCAGGTGATATACATCAGAATTTCAAACCAAAATCCTTAGTTTGTCTGCAGAGGAAGATTGTTCTAATTCCACATGCCATGCCTTTGAGTTCATTTTAGGATATCCCAGTATCAGTTAATTCTGAGTGAAGCAAATTGATCTGAAGTATTTATTAAACTAATAGTTAAAAATTGGAATATAAAACTAATAGTAAAAATGCAATAATTTTCATCATCATCATCTGCTGCAGGTATCTTTGCCCAATAAAAACAAACCATTATT
Organism: Acanthosepion pharaonis; assembly: GCA_903632075.3. Taxonomy (NCBI): domain Eukaryota; kingdom Metazoa; phylum Mollusca; class Cephalopoda; order Sepiida; family Sepiidae; genus Acanthosepion; species Acanthosepion pharaonis. Next base: position 661,856 of record CAHIKZ030005432.1, on the reverse strand, counting down.
TTAATCAGAGCCTAAGAGAAGAGACATCTTTTTCTCAGTCTCCCTACATGGGACAATCAGTAGTGGCACAAATAGAGAGATGGAAGTTGATCTGGGAAAGCAACTGAAGTATTTATTAATCTAATAGTTACAATTTGAATATAAAATTAATAGTAAAAATGAAGTAATTTTCATAATTGTCTGCTTAAATTAATTATATATTACGGGAAAATGTTTTTATTTAATCTTAGGAAATTATAAATTATTGTCCAGAAAAACAAAACTGACATGATTTTTTTTAAAGTTTAAATGAAGCAATTTTGTTGAAGATTTTTTCTGGAAAAATTAAAAATTTCTGAAATAACCCGGATATAAGAGAGTTTACATTATTCAAAAGAAGTCTCTTATATCCGGGTTTCTTGCCATATTCACAATGTCTCATATTTTGTTTAGGCAAGTATGGGAATAATTTGGGACCTGAGAAAATCTCTCTTATATCCGGGTTACACTGTATAAAAAAATTTAAAACTTCATAACTGCTGAGAGAGAGAGAGAGAGAGAGAGATTTTTTATTTATTAATTTTTACATTATCTCATTTCAAAAAGGTGGGCTGAAACAGTAGCCAATAAAATTTATTTCAATAAATTTTTCTATTAAAACAACCTAGTCAGTATAAAATTCTTTAAATACTAAGTTCATAAAATTCTATTTGAATTGCATAATTCACTTTTGTTTTAATTATTTCACTGATCACTACAATTTTAAGCTATTTAAGTCTAAGGTCAACCGTAATCTTCTCAACATATCCCCATAGATTATACATCTTACCCTGTAACTCTCTAACCAGAGAAAAAGGAAGATTTTTCAGGTTAGAAATTAATTTTAACTTGAATATAGGAAAAAAATGGCACAGGTAAAAATGGCATATGTGGGAATATAGGAAAAAAAATGGCACAAAGTGAAAACATACAGGAAAAAATATATATAAATATTGAACCAGTAACTCTTTAATCAGACACCAGTTGACTCCTGGTTCAGTTGTCATGAATTGCTCTATCACAATCCCATCATGATTGACATAAGTTATTGCAAGTAATAAAGGAAAAGAAATAATTTGCTTTCAAGGGTACATGTATACAAAACAGATTGCAAGATCAATTACTATCAAATGAAGATGTGTTAAGAGAACATCTTTTCGTAAAAAGTACCATGACCAGCAGCCTTGATATGAATGATCCTGTACCAGCTAAAAACTACAACCACACTCCTGATTATGCAGCTACTGCATCCACGAAATGCATCAACAGAAAAGAAGAGAAAAGTAGCAGGAACTGAAGATCAACCTAGCCAGATTTATAGCAATAATATGGATGACTTACCAGCTTAGGCAAAAAAGGTGTTACAGTGTGACCCGGATATAAGAGAGATTTTCTCTGGTCCCAAATTAGAGCCTGTGTTAATGTATATAAAATAGACCAAACCCGGATATAAGAGAAACCCGGATATAAGAGACTTCTTCTCCGGTCCCGACAACTCTCTTATATCCGGGTTACACTGTACTTCCAAGTGAGGACATCATAAAAAGAACTTTACATAACCAAATCGAATTTACTAAATAATGTGTGCATTTCAATTTTTTTTTGTATGTTTTTGCTTTGTGCCATTTTCCCTATTTCACCATGTGCCATTCTACCTGTGCCTTTTTTACTGTGCACCTTTTAACCCATAGATACTACGTTTTTATTTTTTTTATTTTTTGTGGAGGTTACTAAAAAATTAAACTTTTTACATATTTCAAGAATGTTTTTATTTAGTAAAATAAACTCATGCGACGAATATCAACAGCATTAATTGTAAAACTGCACTGCAAAAATTACAAGTAAAGTTTTTAAAATAAATATAAAGTTTACTTTTTCTATCGCATCTGAAAGAAAATAACAACGTGTTTTATTAAATTGGGTAAGATTAAGAAGCACAATTTCTAAAGTAAACAAATATATTTTTAGTTGTACAGAACAATTATCAAAAGAAGTTAAAAAAAATATTCCGTATGTTCACTAGATATTCAAACTGGTTTGAAAAAAAACAATGTATTTTTTGAAGTTAACTCAAAAGTATCATTTAATTTAAAAAATGAGAAAAAATTATTTTCCCTTTAAAAAATATAAAATTATTTGTTCTACTAAATTGCATAAATTGTATGTAATAAGATTTTTCTTAAAGTATTGGCTATATAAAATTATATATTTTTTTTTAAACAGAAAAACGAATGACTTGATTATTTCACTGCTGATTTTCTGTATTTTCTTCATCATTTTTAAATAAGGGATATGATTGGAGTATACATTTATTTTTTTTTTATTTTGGCCTAAACCCGTAGTCTACTGTGTATAAATAAATGCCATTTATTTTCATTAAGTTTTATTTACTAAATGACGTTGCAACATATCTCTAAGATAAATATTGGATTTCTAAGAGATTTTTAAATTTGTTAAACTATTCACAATTATAAAATGTGAAAATTAAATTTAAATTTAAATAGAAATGAAATAAACTATAAAAATAATTAAATTAAGCATTAGGTTTAAAATTTTAAAAGTTTCCCTTCAAATGGTTTAAAAAAATATGTAAATTTTGCAAAAAAGAATCAACTAAACACAAAAAAATAGAAAATATTTTATGAAATAGGAGTTAAAAGTAAAAATAAGAATTTAAAATTTTAAAATGAAGTTTCAGAATGAGAGGTAAATAAAAAATGTAACTTCAAATGGAAATTAAATAAAAAAAAAAAAATATTTCATTTGAAGAAGCATTGAGTTTTATTTCAGTTATTTATTCTGAATTGAAACTAAATGAAAAACAAACTATTTGAATTATGATTCTCACCAAATACACAAATTAAAAACATTTAGCGAAATAGGAATGAAAACAAAACTTACTTTAAAATGTTGAACAGATGATTTGCAATGCCTGTTAAGACATACACCTGGTAAAGAGTAAAGACAGAAAAGAAATGACCGAGTTGTTCGCAGCCAAGAATCAAAAATTTTAGGAAGGATTTTTCCCCATAAGAAGAGACAACCCTTAAAATACGTAACTTTTCAAGGAGGACATCATGTATGAAAAACCCAACACCACCTAGATAGATGCCTTGTTCGATGGTGGGGGGGGGCAGCTTATGTGCTGACATCACTATATGTAATATAAAATTGAAGAAATGGTTTCATTAGTTTTGTGATGGTTTGAGTTTTCTTGGCTCAGCTCAATTTTTTTATTTGTTTTGTAAATATTTCATAGAAATAATTTACAAAAAAAAATTGTGCTGCCTCAAAATGCAAAGAAAATTATAAAAATGAGCCAAAAGTAAATATATTTTAATTTCTAAAAGATAAGGATTTATCAAATGCTTATGAAGTTGGTGCTATGTTATATGGGACTTATTTTTTTGAAGCAGTTAGTCACTGACGATGGTTGTAGAGGCAACTGAAGAAAAAAAACAAAAAAAACAGCCCTTTTCAAGGCCACAAAATATTCCAAAATGTCTTATCACCTCTTCATGGTAGTAATTTTTTTTTTTGTACAATATTGATGCACTGAATTATGCTTAAATAAGTTTACAATTACCTAATTAATAATTTAATAAATAAAATAACTTTAATAACTCATAATCATCAAAATATAGCAATTAATAATAAAGAATAAAATGAAAAAATATAAATTAATACTAAATACCATAAAATTTCAATACATTTTATATTATCTCAGATAAAAATTTAATGACTGAGATAATATAATTAAAATTATTATATTATCTCAGTTATCAATTTAAAAATTTAATAATTGTGAGATAGTTATTAAACTGATAACTGAGATAATATAATAATTTTATTAATTATATTACCTCAGTTATTAAATTAAAATTAAATTACTGAGATAATATTAATAAAATTATTATCTCTCAGTTATCAATATAAAATGTAATAACTGCGGGTGAGATAATTTAATTATTAATGCAATAATTAATAATTTTATTATTATATCTCAGCTATTAAATTAAAAATGTAATAAGTATATATATATATAATAATTAATAAAATTATTTATCATATTATCTTAGTTATTAAATAATGAAATACCATTATAGAGGGAACTCGATAATTTAAGAAATTTTTATAGTATTTTAAAATTATTACACGAAAGCATCTTCAAAATTACCTAAAAATTTCAGCAAATATTAGATAATTGCTTAAGATATTTTGTTAATTTTAAAATACTACCTGTTAGTTAAAAATCAAAACAAACTGTTCTTATTTAGAATTCATAAATTTATGTCAATTCTGGTTCACCATACTAAACCTGTCAACACATTCAGCCATCAAATTATCGATGGTGACTTGAGAATAACAAGACCCCATGGCCAAGAAATGCTTGTCTAGAAAATTTTATGCTATAAGTAATAGTGGTTCCAGAACAGATTAATTTAACTTTAAATTCGCTAATTTTACAGAAATAACCTTTCAGAAAAGTATATTTTATTTTTGTGGGATTTTTGAAACTGAGAATTAAGTTTTGTTTACATTTCTATCAAAAAATTAAAAATGCCTATTTTTTGTTTCCTGGAATTAGAAAATTTAAGGTAGGCGGAATTGGTAAAGAAAATTCATTGATGATCTGGATGCTGAGCAGTTCAAAAAATACCTCCAATTGTCAATGAATTATAGCAGACAAATGAAGGAGATGCAACAGCAAACAGTTGAAGCAGAAATTTGTAAAAGGATCAAAGCTATGAAGTCCCAGCTGGAAAGAAGGAGAACCTTGATCGAGAAAAAACTAATGCAACAGAAATATGTGTGAATTTCTTTGCTTGATAAGCATTATCCACAGTCTGCACAAGTCCTGCATGAAACGCTCACTGGGCAGATAGTTGGACATACAATAAACACATTTGGACGATAATGGTGTCAACCGTGAACATATTGGCTACATAATTATTTATGCAAATCCTTTTATACAATTTCATATCTTAATGATGTAGCTGACTATTATCAATTGAACAAGTGTGAAATTAGTGGTATCTCATGCAGTACTTGTATTTTGAAAATCAACTCAGCAATGATGATTGAAGAGGCAACAGAAGAAAAAAATGGCTCTTTTCAGGGCCACAAAATACAGTGTAACCCGGATATAAGAGAGTTGTCAGGACCGGAGAAGTCGTCTCTTATATCCGGGTTTGGTCTATTTTGTTTTCATTAACACAGGCTCTAATTTGGGACCAGAGAAAATCTCTCTTATATCTGGATTTCTCTTATATCCGGGTCACACTGTATTCCCAAAGTCTTTTCCCTGACACACATAGTAGCAATTTCTTTTCAATATTGTTCATTGGGTTAAAATAATAAAAGTTTAAACAATTATGCAATTAATAAAATTTAAAGTACTATGAAAATTAATAATAAAATAACTGTCATGATAACAATTAATAATAAAAAATAAAATGAAAAATATAAATTAATAATAATTAAATTGCCATAACATTTCATAAATTATTAAGTTACCTCTATCATGGTATTTCACCTGTTATTAAACTTTAAATTTGATTTAAGAAAATTTTATAGTATTTTTTTTTCTCCATAAAGCATCTTCAAAAGGTAACTAAAAGTCAATAAATTATTAGATAATTGTTGAAAATATGTTCATTTGTAAAAATTACTAGATGGTTAAAAACAAAGAAAAAATGCGTTTACTAAGATTTCGTAAATTTATGTCAATTCTGGTCATCCATACTAGCTGTCATCACCTCAGAATTTATCAATACGTCACTAAAGATGAAAGAAACACAGGCCCGTTGTTAAGAAATGCTTATATATTACATTTTATGCTATAAGTAATGTTTATTTCAAATCAGATTATTAATTTAGCTTTAAATTTGCTAATTTTACTCAAATAACGTGTCAGTTTATTTTTGGAAAATTTTTAAAACTGATAATTTTTTGTTTACAAATTTTTTAAAATTAAGAAAATGGCCACTTTTAAGAAAAGTTTTTATATCGACCAAAAAGTTGAAATTCCGATCTATATAATTTTTATTTAAAAATTTTAAATTAAAAATACACCAGAAAAATACCTCCAAATAAATTTAAACCTTTAGTAACTTTAGTTTCAATTAAAGCTAAAAAAAAAAAAAAAAAATGAAATCTTCAAGAATGCTTTTTCATTTTCAAAAATTCATTTTAAACCTTAGATATCGACAATTTACCGAATTAGTGGAGGTACCTATTTAAAATGCTTTTTCGTTGAACTTTTAAGAAGTCCGTGACAGTTCTTCTAACTTACCTTTTCCAGGGCGAATCTTTAGAAACATTTTCATAGCAAAACAAACAGGATTAAGTTGCTGTTGGACTTCATATTTCTTTTTCAATCTCGACAATATTTTGTGATCAATAAAACTTTCTATTTTGAAAGAGATTGCAATTAAAAAAGATTAATTATTTGAAAATAGAATGCATGTCATTTCTGAACAGAACAAAGGAATTACCGGAAACGGTGTAAAAGAAGAATTTGTTCCTTGCTCAAAAACGAAAAGTGAATATAACAAAATTAAAATTAAAATACCTCCACAGATGACATACAGTTTTAAAATTAATTTCTAAAAGTGATTTTTTTTTTCTTGAAACTTTTATTTTAGCTTTATTTCAATCTAATAGATTAAATTTAATATTTCCAATAAACAAAATACTTTGATGATGTATTTCAAAAAGTCAAAAACTAATACAAATTGACAAGGATTTTTCTATTTTGCTAAATTAGCTATACTTTTCTTAAACATTATTTGCGGAATATTAGAGCTGATTTAAAGTATAATTAATCTGATTTAAAACAAATATTATTTACTTTATGTTTAAAAAATATTGGAGAAATACATCGGTTTGACATGTTTGACAGCTTGATGACATTGCAGTTTATCTAATGTTCTATGGAGGCTTTTTAGAGTTGTGAGTATTTTGCTTATTGAAAATATTAAATTTAAAATCTATTAGCTTGAAATTAAAACTAAAATGAAAGCTTGAAGGAAAAAAAATCATTTTTAGAAATTAATTCTATTTTTCATAATCTAATATTTTAGTGAATTTTAATAATTTCTGGTAATTTATGACAGTTACAGGTCTTATTTTCTGATATTGTTGTGTATGGCCGTCCGTACTTAAAAAAAATTGGCACGTTCATGCGTAGACAAAACATTCAGATTCTTTAAAAAATATTGGTGTTTGATGATTAGTTTAAGCTTTTTCATTTTTATGATTAGCATAGTGTTTGGTTTGCCAAAAACGATTTGATGGTTTAAATTCTCAAGAGTCCTGCTTTTTTTTTTTTTAATATAAATAGGAGGCTGGAATTAATTTCGTAAAATTAAACAACTGTGATATAAGAGGAAATATTTTGACTAAGATTTTCTAAAAAAATAATCTCTGAAATGATTTTTAATTAATTTGTAAATAAGTCCTGAAAATTTTATTAAAATCCGACAATTATCTCATTTTGGCAAGAATTACCCATCAGTGTGTTTTTACCGCAAACAAAAATGATGCCAAAATCTCCTGTACTAATCTTTGGTGGTGACGCAAGAGAAACAAGATTTTTAAACAAAATTTCGAACGTGTTAGAAAGGATTTAACTTAAGTTAAAAAAAAAAACAAAAAAAAAACAAACACTTTCGTCTTCTAATAATAACAAACATTTAGGTACCTTCATGAGATTGCTAAAAAAGAATATTATATAGCATGACGAAAAGACGTCAAACTTGACGAAAACAAAATTTTATCGCCTAAATGTTTGTGTTATAATTATTATAACATTTAGGCGATAAAATATAATATTATTAAGAGCAAAGATCAAAGTATTTGGGGGGTATTTTTTTTACATTTTTTAATCGTTCCGAGTATGTCCGAAATTTTCGTTTAAATTAAAAATCTTGTTTTTTTTTGTCAGCAAAATTGACAGATAATCAATCATGTCAACCATTTTTTCCATTTAATAAAAAAAAAAAAATGAAAATCTCAGATAGAAATTAAATTAAAAATTAATTATAATTTTTTCAAAACTTATTTTAAAAAAATCAGAAATTATAATGTTTATTTAAAATATTTTGAAACAAGCATTATTTAGTTTCTGCACCAAAAAGGTGTAGTTTGAAAATAAAACAAAGCAGGTCATAACATTTTTTTTGCGTCACTTGACAGGTGACAAAAGAAAGACCATATAAATTTCATAAGATGATACTGATACTTGTAGGTACTCTTCGCAGTTGAAATTGAAAAATCAAATTAACTTCTCTACACATGTTTCGCAAAAGTAAAGGCCTTAACAGTGGAGAACAATGCTTAACTCAAATAACGCAACTTAATTGTATATAATTACAGACTGATTATAAACACAAAATTACATTTCTTAATTAATGCGGGTCTTCTGATTAGGCAAAATGATACAATTTACAATGTGGTAAAAAAAGATCTATCTCATTAGGACATTTATGAAACTCGATGCGGCTTTCAACTAATTTTTTAATATTTTCACAACTTAAATGTAAAAATCTATTATAATTAAAGAAATAACAAATAAATGTATTAAAAATTCATTTTTCATTGAAAGAATTTTTTGCTTTCAGAAAATATTGTCCATATTCATAAAAGCAAATAAAAGCATTTGAAATTAAATAATATTTTTGTTTTATTGAGTTTTGTATGTTATAATTCAGAGCTGATTTTCAGGTTGGGGTGGGGTCAGTTACAAAAAAAAGATAAATTGTTTGCTTTCCTCAAAGCCTTGTGCTTTTAGTTAATATAATCACTAAACTGAATGCGATTGAATTTCTAGTTTTCATAAAATTAGTTATGGGGTTGGGGTAATAAATATAAAAAATTTCTTTTTTTTCTATGATTTTAAAAAAACAAAACATATAATAATTTCCATCATTTGTGAATAGTTTCTGAAAGTTTCATTAACATCTGACAATTATTTTTATTTTTGCAAGATTTTCCAAATTAATGTCTGTCATACAAAAAAAAAACGTGCTGAAAATTTGTTACTTTATTACTAGCTCATATGGAGGTACCTAATTTTAATGATAAATACTTTGTTTTTATCATGTTTAGGGTAGTTTTTAAGAGTTAGTGGCAGTATCTATATTCAGTTTATTAGAAATATTAAATTTAATCTATCATTTATGAAATTTAATCTATTTATGAAATTATTTAATTAATTTGTAAGTTCTGAAAGTTTCATTAAAATCGGATTATTTAATTTTGGCAAGAATTTCCAATCAATGTGTTTTTACTGCAAAAAGATGCCAAAATTTTCTGTACTAATCTTTGGTGATAATGCAAAAGAAACAAGATTTTTAACCAAAATTTCAACTGTATTAGAAAGGATTAAAAAATTTAATTAAATAATCAAAAAATACCTTTGTCTTTCCTCTTCTTAATAATAATGATAATTAAGTTTTAACAATAAAACTTTGTTTTTACCATGTTTGGGGCAGATTTTAAAAGATAGAGTTTTAGAGATCTATATTAAGCTTATTAGAAATATTAAATTTAATCTATCAGCTTAAAATTAAAACTTAAAAAAAAAAAAAAGATTCATTTTAAACCTTAACCTGTGGAGGTACCTATATAGTTTGATAATGCATATTTTTTTTCATTAAAACAAGACCAGATGTATTAGACAGGATTCTACTGACTGTCCTGATGTTGATTTCTTCCAGGATTTAAAAAGACAAATTGAATGTAGCACATCTGGAAGAACATTTTCCCATGATTCTAGTGGAAAATGCCCTTTTTTTCATTGTTCAATCATACCATTGTATCTTTCAATCTATCATTGTCTGTAGCATTGTAAGGTGAATTTTTCCCATGATGCTATCGGAAAATGCTGTGATTTCAAGACTAACATTACTGACCTACAAATGATACTGTTTGTATTTTTCGAGCTGTTCATTACCTATATTATAAGGTGTTGTTTTATTAGTGCCTGTCCATCTTGAGAAGAACATTGCAGAATAATTAGCCATAGTTATATGTACAGACAATTAATAAAATTCATAATAACCAATAATAGGAAATAGAAGAAAAAAGAACAGGGCAAAATAATACAAGGCAATATATGCATGTAATGCAAATCAAATCAACTAACTTAATAAAGCAAAAGTTTCAAATGTAGGAATAGCATTCACATGCAAAAGGGATACAGTCAAGTGGTTATAGTGTTCTGATTTAGACATACAGTTAATGTGAAAATACAAAGTACTGTATAACAAAAACAGTCTGATGAAAAGTTGGACTTATTTCTGCCTATATTTCTGGTATGTTGTCTTCTTTCACATGCAAAAAAATCTCAAATAGTGCTAATTCCCTGCTCAGTTTATTTTGATAGCAGATATTTGAATTATTCGCTCATTTTTTTTCTCTTTCAACAATAGTAGATATGTTTGCCTATCATCTGGTTCAAACTCCTCCGCAGTGTTTTGAACATGAGTAGAGGTTTCCAGTTCCCACTGAAAAGTCTACTTTCCTACTATACTTCTAACATTTGTAACTGAACTCTGAAATGTTATTCACTAATTAAATCCTGATGTCTACAAATCTAGAGTTAGGTGTTATCTTTCCTGCATAGCCCCCAAGAACTTCACTTCTAGCATTTTCTTACACAAATACAACACCACACAGTAACCCTCCACATTGAGTGGCTCTTGGGCTTTATATTAGGTGAACACTAGTAAAAAAAAATATAATATCTGTCTATATTTCTGAGATTAGGTATTGTAACTTTTTACATAATTTACATAGTTTGGCCTGAAATTCACCACTGGAATATGGAAAGACGATATTACAGATTTTATTATTTAAAAAAAAAAAAAAAAAAAACTATCAAGGAAATGACTCAGCTTCTAGCAAAGTGTTCATCCAGGGAGTATAACTGCAATACTTCAGAAAATAAAAGCTGCTGCAATAGTATTTCCACCACTGCTCTGAAGCAATAACGTAAAAAAAAAAAAAAAAAAAAAAAAAGAATGTCATTCGAAATTCAAATATACAAGAAAGAAAAAAAAACTTTATTACTAACTAGACACAGGTTGTAAGTTACTCTCAGAGGACTGACCAGGCTCTGGAAAATGCAGTTTTGAAAATCCACTCATTTTTTTCTTCTTCTCTAATAGTAGATATGTTTGTCTATCACCCAGTTCACACTCCTCCCAGTTCTTTTTTTAATATGAGTAGAGGTTTCTTCCCAGTTTTCTCTTTAGATTTAGGTTTCCAGTTCTGTCTAATGTCTTCTTCCGCACTATACTTCTAACATTTGCGACTGAACTCTGAAATGTTATTCACTAATTAAATCCTGACGTCTACAAATCTAGAGTTAGGAGTTATCTTTCCTGAATAGCCCCCAAGAACTTCACTTCTTGCCCTTTCTTACACTAATACAACACCACACAGTAATCCTCTACATTGAGTGACTCTTGGGCCTTATTAGGTGAACACTAGTAAAAAAAAAAATTATAATAAAATATTAATATCTATTTCTGTTTCTGAGATTAAATATTGTGACATTTTACATTATTTACATACTTTGGCCTGAAATTCACCACTGGAATACATAAAGATGATAACTATAGATTTTATTATTAAAAAAAAAAAAACTATCAAAGAAATGACTCAGATTTCAGCAAAATGTCCATCCAGCATTTATAACTGCATCACTTAAAATAACCAGTGATTCTACGCTTCTTTTCAGATCTGTGGAAGGCTTGAATTATAGAGTCACTGCAAGAGTGTTGTTGCTGCTAATGTCTTAATAGTGTCATCTAACCCATCACATTGTCCTTTCTCATGATATGCAGCAAAAAAAGTGTCAATTTGCATCAATATGAAAGTCAGCCTTATGGTTGCATAAATTGATTAAATTTTCATAATGTAAAGTGGCACTAGTAGAGAAATAAATCAGGTTTTTTTTTTTTATTTTAGAATTAAGATTTTTTTTTCAGTATTTCTATAAGTTTCCTTTGGAAGAAATGGACAGCTACTGCGTCATGCTTGAGACAATCTGATATAATTACAATATTAATATTCTCTAGCTCTTTTGTCATTTCTGTAATAAGACAAATGGATGCAATGTGACTTGAGAATTATTCCAGTGGAAGCTATGTGCAACATCCTGCAAAATAAATGACTTCACCATCCATCAAAGAACTTTTCTTATTAGAACAAAATTCAGATTGTTCTTTGGCAGCGAAATCATGCTTTTCCAAGGCTATGCAAAAAAGCTTCAATAAATTCTTCTGTAGATTGTGAAACAGTTTGCAGTGTGGTTCTATCAGTTGATAGCCGCTGTTTGTAGATAAATCATTTATTACATTGTTATTTTGAATTTGTTCTATATATAACAAAATCCTCCATCAAATTGCTACAAGTTGAGCTGCTACCCAAGTAGAAGTTAGAGGTTGCTTCATTGCAGATAACAACAGTTATGCATTAGTAGAAATCTGTTAAATTAGATTGTTCATCTTGAGTCAGTGTACCAAGTTATATAGCTGAATACCTATAGTGGAGGTACCTATATTAAATGTATTGTATGATGATAAACTACAACTGTGTCCAGGGCAAGACAATAAACTACATCTAACAACAAGGCCTCTGATAAGGAGATTGTGAGGAATGTGGAACCACCTCTTAATTGCTGGTGTTCCCAGGTCCACCCTGACCTGGGGTGGTAGCACCTGTTAGGGTCCCAGCTATGGGCCAATAGTTAATGCTGAAACTGAGGTAAAAAGCATTATAAAAGTGTAGAAATAGGTTTTAATACCAGAAATATTTTGTAAAAAATTATTACCAGAAATAAATTTTTGAAGAAAAAACTATTACCAGCAATGCATTTTTGGAAAAAAATATTACCAGCAATATGTTTTGAAAAAAAAAACAAAACAAAAGCTATGAATCTATTTCAAAATTTTGTTGGCATTAAATGACCCACTGAGGTTTTGATATGCCATAAAACAAAACAACCAAGATGAATCCCCACAATCATTAGTCACATTTTTATGTATTGCACAGACACAGTGTGTTCCAGTACGACCTGCTAGGATACATTATTTGGGTTCAAGCTCAGCAAATTTTGAAAAACTAATTCTGTTTGGATTTTTTTATCTAAATAATAGGCATGCCTCTTTCATGTCTCTAAGACTGCAAGATGCTTTTCTTCCTGAAATCTTCTACCATTCTTTAAGACTATCTTAAAGTCAATTTTTCCAGGCATCACTCTGCTGACTTCTTCACTCTTATAAAACAGTACAACCTCTTTTGTGGGAATCTACATTTTCATATATTTCGTAGAGACAATTTTTTTGGTTTATTTTGACATGTATTTTGTGGTGCCAATTTCCATTTGAATTCATTGGATACTCCAGCTTTTTGTCAAAATTTGTACTTTTTGAAGCCTCTTTTCACATACTGAAAACTTTTCTTTCAATTGTTTAATAATTTCACTATCATCAAATCTTTTTTGCTCTTCTACACTGGTAGATTCTTGATGAGAAATTTGTTAAAATCAGTTTAATTTTCTTTGATACTACTCATTTAAGTTTTCCTACTTTTTTTCCCCCCCTCAAAACTGGTTTGTTTTTAAAGTTTTTGATGCTTGTTTGGTGATTCAACAATCATTGACGGTGACACATTAAGAAGTTGCAATACATTTTTAGTATCTACAAAAATTCTAGAAGTCTGTGACTGGTTTTCATCTGATGTTGAAGTACTTTCAGAAAACTCAGATAATGCTGTTTTTATTCAACAATGGGTTTGCTTGTTAATCTCTTTGTAAATATTAAGAATCTTTTTTTAAATATTCATTCCAATGTATTACTTTTTCAGATCAATACTTAATTTTTTAAATATCTATAAAAAAAACTGAAAATGTGATTGTTTTGTGCATTTAGTGTACCATGACAACAAAAATGTTAGCCATTAACATCATTTGTTGCATATTTTCACATTATTTTATGTTATCTTAACATTAATTCCTGACACATTTTTAAATAATTATTTTAATGATGTTATTTTTTATATAAAAATCCATTTGTCATATAATAAAAACATAAACAAAGTCAAAAATAAGGTTGTTTATTGGTCAAAATTTAACCACAAATATCACAAATTCTGTTGATTTTATGATCATAGTTCTTATGAATATTAATCAGCATTCAAAGAGCTTTCTAAAGATATACAACTTGACCATTTTGGGAGATATGAAAATGCTAGCATAGAGTGGCAAATACCAAAATCTGCCATTTTGAATTTGGCCCAAACCAGTAAAACCCTTGTAAGTCAGGCCAGAGTCAAAAGTCCACCACAAAATTTTGTATACATCTTGCCATAAAGTAGACAAAATTGGAGTCAGATTTAAAAAAAATTTAAAGATCCATTTTTGAGAAATTAAAGGTCAAAAGTTAATGTCAAGATTGAATTGTCTTATTTGACCTTTAAACACAAAAGTAAATAGATCACCTTTTAGATTTCTCCAAGAACTTTAAAATAGTATATAATTTAGATTTGTAGGTGAAATTACAACTGAGATATTGATATTTAAACTTTGTGTCTATTTTCCAAAATTCACCTTTTTGGCCACATTCAAAGGATCATATCTCAGAAACCCTTTGACCTAGAGATCTAAAATAGGTACCATTTAATTTCTATCATGAAGCTTTATAAGTGTACTAAATTCAAAAAATATCTGTCTTGGTGATGTTCAGACCTTTGTTGATTTGACACGGAATCACTCTCATACAAGAAATGATATATAAAGATAAAAATTATAATTTAATAATCAGAAAATACTTTGACCATTATTTTTAATGACATAAAGATTGTGATGATATAACTTTGTTTTTATTATGTTTGGGGCATTTTTTTCATCATGGTATGCTCATATTTCAGGGAATCAGTGGAGGTACCTATATTAAATGTATTGAATGAAAATTAATTAAAAACTAGTTAAATTATATTTTTGTATTATATTTCTTTTATTTTCTTACCTATTTGATGGCATAAAATATTCACCTACAACCAATGAGACCTTACTTTTAATTATTATAATTTTAAAATTTATGAAACTGTAGTGCTTCAAAAAAAAAAAAAAAAAAAAAAAGGATTAGTGTGGTCCTATGCATTAATGTTGTGAAGTGACAGAGAAAAAAGACACAGTGTGAAGTTTTGTTGGCTTGGCTCAACAAACTTATGCTAATCAGCATGTGATTATCACAATTTGAGTAATTGTTTCAGAGTCTGGAATTTTCTTCAATAAGCCAGGTCTTCACAATGTCTTCAAATGGATGGAGAGAGTCTGGTGTCAGAAGGGAAGATATTTTTCTTGATTTTTGTCTCCAGTCTATTTTTTGTAGAATTCATTGCCTTTATAGACAAAATCTTCAGACCAAAAAGGCTTCTGATTGGTGATCTAGTTACAAACCATTTTGTGACATATTGTCATTGGTCAACCTACCATAGTTTGGTTCGTAATTTATAGAAGTGCGGTAAAATCCCTTTTAAATGCCCAAAGTGACACTACTTTATTTATTACAATCTTATTGGCCAACCAACCATTAATTATAGCCAAGGGAAATGAACAAAAAAAAAAAAAAATCCCCTATTTGATTGCACCTGGCATTTGACTTTTAAGTCTGAAAACAGCCAACTTATGCAGGTGCTGTGAACTTTGAGACTGGAAGCAAAAAATAAACAGGTGTTTTTAATTTTGGCAGATTCAAACTTATACGTGTGTTTTTCAACATTCGATTTAGAGAAGATTTAAATTCACAGATTTCAGTCAAAATGTTTCTCTCTAGTGTGTGTGTATGCATGTAATGGTTGACATATGCATTTTAAGAAAAGTTGAATTTACAGATATCACAGTGTGTGTCAACATGTGTTGTTTGAGAGGCGATGTTCAAGAACAATTAAATCCACAGATTTCACAGTGAGATAATTTCTCTCAAGTGTGAGTTTTCATGTTTGTTTACAGATTTGAATTTATCAAAAATATAACACCACAGATTTTATTTTATCCTCTATGCATGTCCTGTTAAATATTTCATGTGATGACTTACAGTTTACAACAAATCCACAAAATTTGCAGTGTCAGAATTCCTTCTTTCTCAGGAATATTCACCATGGTTCCAGGTACTCTCAAAGATGCAAAATGAAAAAGAAAAAAATTATTAAGTGAGAACAGGATTAAGAAAACACACCACATAGGATTATTGCATTTTCAAGTATTGTCTTAAAAATGCACCTTAAATTTAAAAAAAAAAAAAAATGCAACATTATTATATATGTCTGTCAAATAAAAATATACTAATTGTTAATTTAAAGGGTTTTGTCATCAACTAAACTATGAAGACAAAAAAATAAATTTGTGTTCAAATCTGACACATTTATTACAGTTTATTTTGACTGAAATTATTTGTATATTGCAAATAAAGTAATAAAATGAAAAATAAGATTATTTTTATTTTGGATGGCATGTAAAACTAGAGCAGATTTGCCAATAGATTATTATTAAATCATGTATCAGTGGACATGGATGTGTGGGTGTTGGAATGGGCATAGGAAGAAAAAAAAATCAGTTGTACAAAATATTTGCCAATTTTAAATTGTGGACATGGATGTGTGGGTGTGCAATAGGATATTTTATTGTGGATGGTTTGTGAAACTATTTTTATTAAATTGTATCAGTGGACATGGATGTGTGGGTGTTGGAATGGGCATAGGAAGAGAAAAACAAAATCAGTTGTACAATGCAATAGGATTATTTTATTTTGGATGGCATTTAAAACTAGAGCAGATTTGCCAATAGATTATTATTAAATCATGTATCAGTGGACATGGATGTGTGGGTGTTGGAATGGGCATAGGAAGAGAAAAACAAAATCAGTTGTACAATGCAATAGGATATATTTTATTTTGGATGGCATATAAAACTAGAGCAGATTTGCCAATAGATTATTATTAAATCATGTATCAGTGGACATGGATGTGTGGGTGTTGGAATGGGCATAGGAAGAAAAAACAAAATCAGTTGTACAATGCAATAGGATATATTTTATTTTGGATGGCATGTAAAACTAGAGCAGATTTGCCAATAGATTATTATTAAATCATCAGTATCAGTGGACATGGATGTGTGGGTGTTGGAATGGGCATAGCAAAATCAGGTACAATGCAATAGGATATATTTTATTTTGGATGGCATATAAAACTAGAGCAGATTTGCAATAGGATATATTTTCATTTGGACATGGATGTGTGGGTGTTGGAATGGGCATAGGAAGAGAAAAACAAAATCAGTTGTACTATGCAATATATATTTTTATTTTGGATGGTTTGCTAGAGCAGATTTGCCAATAGATTATTATTAAATCATGTATCAGTGGACATGGATGTGTGGGTGTTGGAATGGGCATAGGAAAGAAAAACAAAATCAGTTGTACTATGCAATAGGATATATTTTATTTTGGATGGCATATAAAACTAGAGCAGATTTGCCAATAGATTATTATTAAATCATGTATCAGTGGACATGGATGTGTGGGTGTTGGAATGGGCATAGGAAGAAAAAACAAAATCAGTTGTACTATGCAATAGGATATATTTTATTTTGGATGGCATATAAAACTAGAGCAGATTTGCCAATAGATTATTATTAAATCATGTATCAGTGGACATGGATGTGTGTGGGTGTTGGAATGGGCATAGGAAGAAAAAACAAAATCAGTTGTACTATGCAATAGGATATATTTTATTTTGGATGGCATATAAAACTAGAGCAGATTTGCCAATAGATTATTATTAAATCATGTATCAGTGGACATGGATGTGTGGGTGTTGGAATGGGCATAGGAAGAGAAAAACAAAATCAGTTGTACAATGCAATAGGATATATTTTATTTTGGATGGCATATAAAACTAGAGCAGATTTGCCAATAGATTATTATTAAATCATGTATCAGTGGACATGGATGTGTGGGTGGATTGGAATGGGCATAGGAAGAGAAAAACAAAATCAGTTGTACTATGCAATAGGATATATTTTATTTTGGATGGCATAAAAACTAGAGCAGATTTGCCAATAATTATTATTAAATCATGTATCAGTGGACATGGATGTGTGGGTGTTGGAATGGGCATAGGAAGAGAAAAACAAAATCAGTTGTACTATGCAATAGGATATATTTTATTTTGGATGGCATATAAAACAGATTTGCCAATAGATTATTATTAAATCATGTATCAGTGGACATGGATGTGTGGGTGTTGGAATGGGCATAGGAAGAGAAAAACAAAATCAGTTGTACTATGCAATAGGATATATTTTATTTTGGATGGCATATAAAACTAGAGCAGATTTGCCAATAGATTATTATTAAATCATGTATCAGTGGACATGGATGTGTGGGTGTTGGAATGGGCATAGGAAGAAAAAACAAAATCAGTTGTACAATGCAATAGGATATATTTTATTTTTTGGATGGCATATAAAACTAGAGCAGATTTGCCAATAGATTATTATTAAATCATGTATCAGTGGACATGGATGTGTGGGTGTTGAAATGGGCATAGGAAGAGAAAAACAAAATCAGTTGTACTATGCAATAGGATATATTTTATTTTGGATGGCATATAAACTAAATCAGATTTGCCAATAGATTATTATTAAATCATGTATCAGTGGACATGGATGTGTGGGTGTTGGAATGGGCATTTTATGCAATAGGATTGTACTATGCAATGGATATATTTTATTTTGGATGTGTGGGTGTTGGAATGGGCATAGGAATGAAAAAACTAGAGCAGATTTTTTATTTTGCCAATAGATTTGCCATTATTAAATCATGTATCAGTGGACATGGATGTGTGGGTGTTGGAATGGGCATAGGAAGAGAAAAACAAAATCAAATATATTTTTTTATTTTGGATGGATGTGTGGGGTGTTGGAATGGGCATAGGAAGAAAAAAACAAAATGTACTATATTTTTTTTTTTGGATGGCATTATTAATTTAAATAAATCATGTATCAGTGGACATGGATGTGTGGGTGTTGGAATGGGCATAGGAAGAGAAAACAAAATCAGTTGTACAATGCAATAGGATATATTTTATTTTGGATGGCATATAAAACTAGAGCAGATTTGCCAATAGATTATTATTAAATCATGTATCAGTGGACATGGATGTGTGGGTGTTGGAATGGGCATGGAATCAGGCATAGGATATATTTTATTTTTGGATGGCAAAAAACAAAATCAGTTGGATGTGTGGGTGTTGGAATGGGCATATCAGTTGTACTATGCAATAGGATATATTTTATTTTGGATGGCATATAAAACTAGAGCAGATTTGCCAATAGATTATTATTAAATCATGTATCAGTGGACATGGATGTGTGGGTGTTGGAATGGGCATAGGAAGAGAAAAACAAAATCAGTTGTACAATGCAATAGGATATATTTTATTTTGGATGGCATATAAAACTAGAGCAGATTTGCCAATAGATTATTATTAAATCATGTATCAGTGGACATGGATGTGTGGGTGTTGGAATGGGCATAGGAAGAGAAAAACAAAATCAGTTGTACTATGCAATAGGATATATTTTATTTTGGATGGCATAAAACTAGAGCAGATTTGCCAATAGATTATTATTAAATCATGTATCAGTGGATGCATGTGTGGGGGGATATATTTTATTGGAATGGGCAAATATTATTAAATCATGTATCAGTGGACATGGATGCAATGGGATATAATTTTGGATGGCATATAGAGCAGATTTGCCAATAGATTATTATTAAATCATGTATCATGGACATGGATGGGTGGGTTGGAATGGGCATGGGAAGAAAAAACAAAATCAGTTGTACTATGCAATAGGATATATTTTATTTTGGAAAACAAAATCATGTTGTGGACATGGATGTGTGGGGATATAGGAAGAAAAACAAAATCAGTTTTACTTGCAATAGGATATATTTTATTTATTTTGGATGGCATATAAAACTAGAGCAGATTTGCCAATAGATTATTATTAAATCATGTATCAGTGGACATGGATGTGTGGGTGTTGGAATGGGCATAGGAAGAAAAAACAAAATCAGTTGTACAATGCAATAGGATATATTTTATTTTGGATGGCATATAAAACTAGAGCAGATTTGCCAATAGATTATTATTAAATCATGTATCAGTGGACATGGATGTGTGGGTGTTGGAATGGGCATAGGAAGAGAAAAACAAAATCAGTTGTACTATGCAATAGGATATATTTTATTTTGGATGGCATATAAAACTAGAGCAGATTTGCCAATAGATTATTATTAAATCATGTATCAGTGGACATGGATGTGTGGGTGTTGGAATGGGCATAGGAAGAGAAAAAAAAATATATTTTATTTTGGATGGCAGTTGTACAATGCAATAGGATATATTTTATTTTGATGGCATGGGATAAAATAGAGCAGATTTGCCAATAGATTATTATTAAATCATGTATCAGTGGACATGGATGTGTGGGTGTTGGAATGGGCATAGGAAGAGAAAAACAAAATCAGTTGTACTATGCAATAGGATATATTTTATTGTGGATGGCTTGTGAAACTAGAGCAGATTTGCCAATAGATTATTATTAAATCATGTATCAGTGGACATGGATGTGTGGGTGTTGGAATGGGCATAGGAAGAAAAAAACAAAATCAGTTGTACAATGCAATAGGATATATTTTATTTTGGATGGCATATAAAACTAGAGCAGATTTGCCAATAGATTATTATTAAATCATGTATCAGTGGACATGGATGTGTGGGTGTTGGAATGGGCATAGGAAGAGAAAAAACAAAATCAGTTGTACTACTATGCAATAGGATATATTTTATTTTGGATGGCATATAAAACTAGAGCAGATTTGCCAATAGATTATTATTAAATCATGTATCAGTGGACATGGATGTGTGGGTGTTGGAATGGGCATAGGAAGAGAAAAACAAAATCAGTTGTACAATGCAATAGGATATATTTTATTTTGGATGGCATATAAAACTAGAGCAGATTTGCCAATAGATTATTATTAAATCATGTATCAGTGGACATGGATGTGTGGGTGTTGTAATGGGCATAGGAAGAGAAAACAAAATCAGTTGTACAATGCAATAGGATATATTTTATTTTGGATGGCATATAAAACTAGAGCAGATTTGCCAATAGATTATTATTAAATCATGTATCAGTGGACATGGATGTGTGGGTGTTGGAATGGGCATAGGAAGAGAAAAACAAAATCAGTTGTACTATGCAATAGGATATATTTTATTTTGGATGGCATATAAAACTAGAGCAGATTTGCCAATAGATTATTATTAAATCATGTATCAGTGGACATGGATGTGTGGGTGTTGGAATGGGCATAGGAAGAGAAAACAAAATCAGTTGTACTATGCAATAGGATATATTTTATTTTGGATGGCATATAAAACTAGAGCAGATTTGCCAATAGATTATTATTAAATCATGTATCAGTGGACATGGATGTGTGGGTGTTGGAATGGGCATAGGAAGAGAAAACAAAATCAGTTGTACTATGCAATAGGATATATTTTATTTTGGATGGCATATAAAACTAGAGCAGATTTGCCAATAGATTATTATTAAATCATGTATCAGTGGACATGGATGTGTGGGTGTTGGAATGGGCATAGGAAGAGAAAAACAAAATCAGTTGTACTATGCAATAGGATATATTTTATTTTGGATGGCATATAAAACTAGAGCAGATTTGCCAATAGATTATTATTAAATCATGTATCAGTGGACATGGATGTGTGGGTGTTGGAATGGGCATAGGAAGAGAAAAACAAAATCAGTTGTACTATGCAATAGGATATATTTTATTTTGGATGGCATATAAAACTAGAGCAGATTTGCCAATAGATTATTATTAAATCATGTATCAGTGGACATGGATGTGTGGGTGTTGGAATGGGCATAAAATCAGGAAGAATAGGAAATTTTATTTGGATGGCAAAACTAGAGCAGATCAATTTATTATTAAATCATGTATCAGTGGACATGGATGTGTGGGTGTTGGAATGGGCATACAAAAAATCAGTTGTATGCAATAGGATATATTTTATTTCATGGATGGCATGGATGTGTGGGTGTTGGAACTAGAGCAGATTTGCTTTATTTTGGAAAACTAGAACAGATAGATTATTATTAAATCATGTATCAGTGGACATGGATGTGTGGGTGTTGGAATGGGCATAGGAAGAAAAAAACAAAATCAGTTGTACTATGCAATAGGATATATTTTATTTTGGATGGCATATAAAACTAGAGCAGATTTGCCAATAGATTATTATTAAATCATGTATCAGTGGACATGGATGTGTGGGTGTTGGAATGGGCATAGGAAGAAAAAAACAAAATCAGTTGTACTATGCAATAGGATATATTTTATTTTGGATGGCATATAAAACTAGAGCAGATTTGCCAATAGATTATTATTAAATCATGTATCAGTGGACATGGATGTGTGGGTGTTGGAATGGGCATAGGAAGAAAAACAAAATCAGTTGTACTATGCAATAGGATATATTTTATTTTGGATGGCATATAAAACTAGAGCAGATTTGCCAATAGATTATTATTAAATCATGTATCAGTGGACATGGATGTGTGGGTGTTGGAATGGGCATAGGAAGAAAAAAACAAAATCAGTTGTACAATGCAATAGGATATATTTTATTTTGGATGGCATGTGAAACTAGAGCAGATTTGCCAATAGATTATTATTAAATCATGTATCAGTGGACATGGATGTGTGGGTGTTGGAATGGGCATAGGAAGAGAAAAAAAAATCAGTTGTACTATGCAATAGGATATATTTTATTTTGGATGGCATATAAAACTAGAGCAGATTTGCCAATAGATTATTATTAAATCATGTATCAGTGGACATGGATGTGTGGGTGTTGGAATGGGCATAGGAAGAGAAAACAAAATCAGTTGTACTATGCAATAGGATATATTTTATTTTGGATGGCATATAAAACTAGAGCAGATTTGCCAATAGATTATTATTAAATCATGTATCAGTGGACATGGATGTGTGGGTGTTGGAATGGGCATAGGAAGAAAAAACAAAATCAGTTGTACTATGCAATAGGATATATTTTATTTGGATGGCATATAAAACTAGAGCAGATTTGCCAATAGATTATTATTAAATCATGTATCAGTGGACATGGATGTGTGGGTGTTGGAATGGGCATAGGAAGAGAAAACAAAATCAGTTGTACTATGCAATAGGATATATTTTATTTTGGATGGCATATAAAACTAGAGCAGATTTGCCAATAGATTATTATTAAATCATGTATCAGTGGACATGGATGTGTGGGTGTTGGAATGGGCATAGGAAGAAAAAACAAAATCAGGTACTATGCAATAGGATATATTTTAGATGGCATAAAAACTAGAAAAATAGATTATTATTAAATCATGTATCAGTGGACATGGATGTGTGGGTGTTGGAATGGGCATAGGAAGAAAAAACAAAATCAGTTGTACTATGCAATAGGATATATTTTTTATTTTGGATTTTATAAAACTAGAGCATTTGGATTATTATTAAATCATGTATCAGTGGACATGGATGTGTGGGTGTTGGAATGGGCATAGGAAGAGAAAAAACAAAATCAGTTGTAATGCAATAGGATATATTTTATTTTGGATGGCATATAAAACTAGAGCAGATTTGCCAATAGATTATTATTAAATCATGTATCAGTGGACATGGATGTGTGGGTGTTGGAATGGGCATAGGAAGAGAAAAATATTTTATTGTGGATGGTTTGTGAAAAATCAAATCATGTTGTACAATGCAATAGGATATATTTTTATTTTGGATGGCATGTGAAACTAGAGCAGATTTGCCAATAGATTATTATTAAATCATGTATCAGTGGACATGGATGTGTGGGTGTTGGAATGGGCATAGGAAGAGAAAAAAGTTGTACTATGCAATAGGATATATTTTATTTTGGATGGCATATAAAACTAAGCAGATTTGCCAATAGATTATTATTAAATCATGTATCAGTGGACATGGATGTGTGGGTGTTGGAATGGGCATAGGAAGAAAAAACAAAATCAGTTGTACAAAAACTAATAGGATATATTTTATTTTGATGGCATATAAAACTAGAGCAGATTTTTGCCAATAGATTATTATTAAATCATGTATCAGTGGACATGGATGTGTGGGTGTTGGAATGGGCATAGGAAGAGAAAAAAAAATCAGTTGTACTATGCAATAGGATATATTTTATTTTGGATGGCATATAAAACAGAGCAGATTTGCCAATAGATTATTATTAAATTGTATCATGGACATGGATGTGTGGGTGTTGGAATGGGCATAGGAAGAGAAAAAACAAAATCAGTTGTACTATGCAATAGGATATATTTTATTTTGGATGGCATATAAAACTAGAGCAGATTTGCCAATAGATTATTATTAAATCATGTATCAGTGGACATGGATGTGTGGGTGTTGGAATGGGCATAGGAAGAGAAAAAAACAAAATCAGTTGTACAATGCAATAGGATATATTTTATTTTGGATGGCATGTGAAACTAGAGCAGATTTGCCAATAGATTATTATTAAATCATGTATCAGTGGACATGGATGTGTGGGTGTTGGAATGGGCATAGGAAGAGAAAAACAAAATCAGTTGTACAATGCAATAGGATATATTTTATTTTGGATGGCATGAATAGATTTGCCAATAGATTATTATTAAATCATGTATCAGTGGACATGGATGTGTGGGTGTTGGAATGGGCATAGGGAAGAGAAAACAAAATCAGTTGTACAATGCAATAGGATATATTTTATTTTGGATGGCATGAAAACTAAATTTGCCAATAGATTATTATTAAATCATGTATCAGTGGACATGGATGTTATTTTGGGTAGGAAGAAAAAACAAAATCAGTTGTACAATGCAATAGGATATATTTTATTTTGCAATAGATTTGCCAATAGATTATTAAAATCATGTATCAAACATGGATGTGTGGGTGTTGGAATGGGCATAGGAAGAGAAAAACAAAAATCAAGTACTATCAAGACTATTTTTTTTTTGGATGGCATGTGAAACTAGAGAATATTTGCCAAATTATTATTAAATCATGTATCAGTGGACATGGATGTATGGGTGTTGGAATGGGCATAGGAAGAGAAAAACAAAATCAGTTGTACAATGCAATAGGATATATTTTATTTCACACATGTGAAACTAGAGCAAATGAAACTATCATGTATCAGTGGACATGTGGATGATTTTGGAATGGGCATAGGAAGAGAAAAAAAAAATCAATTGTACTATGCATGATATATTTTTAATGGCATGGGCAAACTAGAGTATATTTTTTGATTATTATTAAATCATGTATCAGTGGACATGGATGTGGGTGTTGGAATGGGCATAGGAGAAAAACAAAATCAGTTGTAATTGGATATATTTTATTTGGATGCAAACTAGGCATTTGCCAATAAATAATATTTTTTTTATTTTGGATGTTTGAGAGTTTTTTTTCCTCCAATATGTGGTGATTATACAGCTAAAATCAATTGATTTGTGGAAAAAAACTAGGAAGCCAAGAGGCCAGTGAGGAAGGGATCAGCTGAAGTTAGGGAGATAGCAGTTCCAATTGTCCCTTTGACATTGAAAACACTTTGGCATAACTGCTAAGGCCAGTGAGGAAGGATCAGCTGAATTTATTACTTGTTATTGGAATTTATATATTAAAGAAGAAATTTTGGTGGGGGGGGGAACAATATGATTTCTCACACATCTTTAGAAGATAAGGCGTTTCATAGGAATTTTGTCTCTAGTCCTTCTGTGAGTCAACTGAAGTTTCAGTGGCTTGGGGATTTATGTCTACAGCTGCCTTTGAATTGGAAAACATGAAAATTTTATCTATGATTTTAAACAGTCATAAAAATAGTCAGAAAAACAGTCCTTTGAAGATTTAACCCCCTATGTGCCTTTGAGTTGGGGGTTAAACTTTCTGGAAAACAAGTGAAATGGAGGGTGGCAGGACACCGGCAATTATCTATATAAGCAGAAAGAGGCAGGAAGGGGAGAAAGGGTGGGCCCAACTGTGAGAGAAGTAGGTAGGTGACCAGAAGAGGTAGAGCTGCTAAGTGGCCAATGACAGAAGTGTTATAAAATAAAATAAGACATATCTCGGCTGATTTACAGGCAAATAAACTAAGATACTCAGGAGTGACAGCCGGATGTGAACGGGACAAGGCCCCATCACAAAATGACTATTATCGTCATTTACGAATGTTCCTGACACACGAGTTCCGGTCGAAAAATAAAATAATATTTAAAGTGTTTCTATTTTTCGACCAATAAAAATGCTTCCCTCCTAATTATACTTGCTTCGTTTTTCAAGCCATAAAAAAACGCCATAAAAAGGGTCACAGGGAAGTATAACGGGCAGTCAACAGGTGGCTAGGGAAGAGACCTGTGACGGTCAGGTTGAGCGGTCAGCAGGGAAAGCGCCAGCGTCAACCAGTGTGAACTACTATGAGAGATCAACCCAGATCCGAAGCCAGCTTATGAACTATACCACAAGGTAGCTGTCCCAAACCCACACATTCCTGTTGTAATAAATCACATAAATCTATTTCTGCTGGTGTCGTATTTCTTTCTTGCAACCATACGCTTGTCTATATCAGAAGGATCTGTAGTGAGGAATCAGGAGTCACCAAGTCCAAAGACCAGTGAGGAAGTGACCAGCAGAAGTTAGGGAGATAGAAGTTCAGCCAAATGAAAACATAGCTCAGTGAGAAATTGTATTGTTGTCTTAAAAAAACATTTGTCATCATTTATTATTATTTGTTAAAAGCGATCACGGCCAACAAGACAAATCTGTGCACATAGTGAGTTTGGTGAATATGCAAATACAATTACAATCAACCTTTGATGTCATCACAGATGCAGTGAACAACAGTTGATTGAAGAACATTGTCACAAAACTTTTCACAAATTCGCTATGATTGCATCACTTATGCATGGAGAAGGAAAACCACTGAAATCCTTTCTAATATCTTTATAAAAATCTTATGGCAATAAAATAATCAGTCAAATGTTTCTAGTTAATATTTAAGCCAAATTGGAGTGTTAATCCTATCTGCTCAAGTGAAATCATGTATTATAGAAATATATTGTTTTCTAACAGAAGCCATGTTTTTCCATAGACCAGGAAAATTGTAACATTTGCTAGAAAACTGAAATTTTATATTCCTCACACTTACATCTGCTCCTTTTGAAAGAGCTGTAAATTTATGTTTATTGCATTTTTACTCAACCCTTTTCCATATATTTGTTGACCTTGGTTAACATAGACTGTTCTCATTCCACTTTTCATGCTCAGCAGATATCTTGTATCACTTATACATAGACAATGGAATATGAACAGACTACTCCACTAACTTGAATTTTCCCTCTGCCATTGAGCACTCTACTGGTGCAATTGTAAATATATTCTGGTGTTTTGAGATTTCTTTATGTCAACTTAAATAAAACAACTTTCAAAAAAATAAGTTGCAGTTGGTGCAAAAAAAATAAAAAACCTTAGAAATGAGGTCCCAGTCATTTTTATGGCATTTTTATGTGCCCTATAAAAAATGACAGTAGGATTTTTCAAAAATTTAAAGGTACCCTGCTTTGCCCATTCAAATTGGGATACTTACTTGAAAGTTCATTATGCCCATTACTATGGGAAAAATATGGTGCAATCATTTCTTGAACAAATCTAAAGTCGTCTATTTTGGTCTGAACTTGCTCCAGACATTAAAAGTATAAAAGGCTATTAATCAATGGCTTCAGTTTCATTTTGTATCAAGTTTTCAAAGAATAAACATCTTTTGCTTTATCAAGTGACAGTGACATATATTAAAGAAATAACAGTGCTTCTGAGAAACAAGTTGTTTTAAAACCAACTTGGTGAATAGGAATTAATATTATCCTGATCCACCAGAATTGTCGAAGAAACTTATTTTGAAGAGAGACTAGATGAACTTTAGAAAAATATCAGGAAATACAACCATGCATTCTTTTATTGCTAAGAACATTCATGCTTACTTTCAAAGTTAAGGGACAAGTTTGTCACAGAATTGGAGCACTTCAGTCACTACCTAATAAGGAACCTCAGTGTTTAGAAATATATTTTCTTACTAGTCTGAGGCAGCAGGCTGAAAAAAGAGTTCAAGTGAACAAGCGTACAGACATAGTTCTTATCTGGAATCTCCAAGAAATACTACATAAAAAAAAAGGATAGTTATGTGAGAAGTTTCAAATATGCTCTAGAGATAGATCCATAACCTTGAGTGTAATGAAGTAACTATAATAATGAGAGGTGAAGAAACTGGATGTTATCGTGACATTACACTTCATAGGAGAGACAATAAACAAAAAAGAATAAGTGAACGCCATTGCTTATAGGATGCCATGCAATATCCATTTTTATTTGTGGATGGAGAGGATGGATATCATCTAAGCATCCCCAAGCCTGGGTGAAAAGACTGTCTCTGCAATTGATTTCTATGCCTAAAATTTCATCATTCATTCAAAAACATTCAATCAATTACAAAACAATTCAAATCTAAAGAGTATGATCAGTTAAAAGATGCAATCACTGTTGATGGAACAGAATTAGGCCAACTTTTATATCTTGTCATCCAGTTTTATGGGAAGCCCATGATAGAAGCATAAAAGAACAAAAGATGCAATGACATATATTAGACAATATGGCCACCCAGATTTATTCATAACTGCAATCCAAAATGAAAAATGTTGTAGCATACCTATGGATGATAATGGGTATGCCCCCATCACATAAATACAGTAGTAAATACTGTATGTAGGTCTAAAATTGGAGATTCATCGTGGAATTCATTTGACTCACTTCTAGATATTGTCTATGCACTGCTGGCAAATCTTATATCTATTGTTCTTGTTCTAAGTATTACTGTTCATAACTAACCTTCGTGTGATTATTCTATTCAGTAACCTTCTCTAGGTTGCATCAGAAAGAAATTCAAAATGAACTGCTTGAAGAACAGTTGCATGTTCATAGACATGATCTTATAGCCAGGGTGTTTAGGTTGAAAGTAATCAATATGATGGACTTTCTCACAAAAGGTATGGTATTTGGTCCAGTTAGATGCTATATGTACACTATAGAGTGGCAAAAACGTGGGCTATTGCATGCTCCATTTTAATTTGGTTGATTAAAAAAAAGTTATTTCAATCAAATTGATAACATCATTTCTGCTGAACCACCAGATCCTACTGAAGACATATCATTGTACAAAATGGTAAAAGTCGACTATAAAAGTTGGTCTAATTCTGTTTGGCTCAAATATTAACTAGAAACATTTGACCGATTATTTTATTGCCATAAGATTTTTATAAAGATATTAGAAAGGTTTTCAGTGGTTTTCCTTCTCCATGCATAAGTGATGCTATCATAGCGAATTTGTGAAAAGTTTTGTGACAATGTTCTCCAATCAACCGTCGTTCACTGCATCTGTGATGACATCAAAGGTTGATTGTAATTGCATTTGCATATTCACCAAACTCACTATGTGCACAGATTTGTCTTGTTGGCCGTGATCGCTTTTAACAAATAATAATAAATGATGACAAATGTTTTTTAAGACAACAATACAATTTCTCACTGAGCTATGTTTTCCTTTGGCTGAACTCTGAACTATCTCCCTAACTTCTGCTGGTCACTTCCTCACTGGTCTTTGGACTTGGTGACTCCTGATTCCTCACTACAGATCCTTCTGATATAGACAAGCGTATGGTTGCAAGAAAGAAATACGACACCAGCAGAAATAGATTTACGTCATTTATTACAACAGGAACGTGTGGGTTTGGGACAGCTACCTTGTGGTATAGTTCATAAGCCTGCTTCGGATCTGGGCTGATCTCTCATAGTAGTTCACACTGGTTGACACTGGCGCTTTCCCTGCTGACTGCTGCTGACCGCTCATCCTGACCGTGACAGGTCTCTTCCCTGGCCACCTGTTGACTGCCTGTTTTACTTCCGTGTGACCCCTTTTATGCTGTGTTTTTTTATGGCTTAACAGGCTTGAAAAACGAAGCGAGTATAATGCTTAGTTTGCCTAATGGTTAATCCAGGCCTGGATAATAGGTGGATTGTCCCTTAATCTCCTCTCCTTCAAATCAAAATGAATTCATTTATAATAAAACATTTCTATGCCTACCATTTCATGATTCATTTGAATACATTCAACTGGCAACAAGTATGGAGTTGACAATAAGTGGATTGTCCCTTACTCTCCTCTCCTTCAAATAAAATGAATTCATTTATAATAAAACATTTCTATGCCTACCATTTCATGATTCATCTGAATACATTCAACTGGCAACAAGTATGGAGTTGACAATAAGTGGATTGTCCCTTACTCTCCTCTCCTTTAAAATTTTTTTATAAAAAACATATTTGATTTCCATCTGAATACATTCAATAATGAATTTTGACAATTCTGTCCCTTACTTCCTCATGTAATTTTGTAATTCTGTGAAATTCCTCATGTATGCAAATATGTAAACAAAGGATCAGATGCTGATGTTTACTCTCCAGTACCAAAATAATAGAGCTGCAATCAGTAAATACTAGCAAGGTCGATATACATCACTAGCAATAAGGCTTTCTGAGGTTTATAAAATGCTAACGTTTTCATTCCGCACAATGACGGGTTCTTCTGTTATTCAATAAATATGACTGTCTCTTCATGGACAAATTCAAACTGACTATGTATCCCGAAAATGAATGTTTCATTTCTGAAAGAAAAGAAAAATATTCCTTTGAATCAATGTAATACATAAAAAATGGTAAATATTAAAATTTTAAATAAACTCATGCTTTCAGGTCGAATGAAATTTAAGAACAACCAGCATTTTTAATCAAAGCAAGAATTTTTCAAAAAAAGGTAAAATCAAGGGAGGTAATTCATAGAATCTGGGAAATCTGAATTTATTTATGTAGTGTTAATGGTTAGTTGTACCCATGAAAATTTCACGGTTTTCCTATTTTAGTTTTCCGATGTATCATAATTCTGAAGCCAATGACTGAAAAAAATCCTTGCACGTTATATGACTATAAAATAGCAATCTATTAAATATCTGTGCATAACAGCTTGTTAGGAGATTATTATTATTAATAAAAATATAATAATAATAATAATAATAATAAAAATGAATATCATAAATGAAATAAAACAAATAACATTAAAATGTTGTTTAAAATAAATAAAACCAAAAATGATTTTTTAAAAAATTTGGTTGATTTTGTTTAGTGGCATATCAACACTTCTATGGGTTATTTAATGCTAAAATCTAAATGTTTTAAGTGCAATTATATACGTTCAGCTGCAGATAAAATGTGCTGTTGGTAATTTTTAC
This sequence comes from Acanthosepion pharaonis, assembly GCA_903632075.3. Taxonomy (NCBI): domain Eukaryota; kingdom Metazoa; phylum Mollusca; class Cephalopoda; order Sepiida; family Sepiidae; genus Acanthosepion; species Acanthosepion pharaonis. The sequence continues at coordinate 630,265 of CAHIKZ030005432.1, read as the reverse complement.
AATAAATAGGTACTGTTCTTATTTTTTTTTATATAAAAATGTATTTTTTTACTATAAAAATGTATTTTTATACTTTCAAAGTGTTTTGTTTGGAGTTTTGCTATTTGCCCATAGCTGGGACCCCTAACAGGTGCTACCACCCAGGGTCAGAGTAGTCCTCGGAACAACTGCAATAAAGAGGTGGTTCCACACTTCTCAAAACTTCCATTTTAACTGATTAGAAGCCTTGCAGCTGAATGTAGTTTATTGTCATACCCTTCTCTTGTCTGAAGTGGAGGTCCCAAGTCTTGCTGCCATAGAACATCACTTTGATGGTGCTTGCTCTAGTGACTGCAGTTTTGGTGTCTAAATAAGTTCTGTTCTCACAGACTCATGAGGTCAGCCTGCCAAATGTAGTGTCTATGGAGAGGGTGCCTGAAAAAGTGGAGTTGAAGAATGGGAATTTCTGAACAACCTACAATTCATAGTTGTTGATCTTGATGGCAGCTGGCGGCTCAACGCCTTGGCTTCTCATGTTAATTTTCTTCAGGCTGATAGTTTACTGAACTCTTGGCTTTTGAAAAATTGCAGAAGCTGCCCTTCAAAGAGTGCTGCCGAAGCTACATCTACAAACAGTATGTCTCTAATGAGCACCTCGTGGACTTTGGATTCTGTCTGTTCTTGTGTGCAATTAGACACCATCAGTTTCAGTTGCAGCCCTGAACATGTCTTGGCATGACTGTGAAGAAGATGTCAAATAATGCAAATGCTAAAAGCACACACAACTCTGCTTCACACGTGTACAAATATTGAAAGCCTTTGAATAAGAGTCACCAAATTGTATGACACCCTTCCTATCCGTATGAAATGACTGGACAATTTGAGGTCTCTCCAATTCTGCTGAGTATCTTGAACAAGCTGTCCCTACTCACAAGATCAAATGATTTTGTGAGGTCGATAAAGGCAATATACAGTGGTTATCTCTGTTCCTGGCCTTTCTCCTGTAGTTGTCGAAGGGAGATCAAGTCACTTGTAGAATGCTCTGACCTGAAACCACACTGTGATATAATTATTAGTGATGGGACAATTAATGGGATTCAGAATTGAGAATCAGAACTTTTGGGAGTATGAGCATCTGAATTGGAGAACTTTTTACTTAATTTCTGATTCTAAAAATGATTCTTTGAATTTTTTTTTGTTTAAAACTTAATTTTACATACCTGGTACTAATTATAACAAGATATAAATATTTACTAATATTTAACTCGGTTGAGTCCATTATGGTACTCTAAGGTGTGCCCGGCGACAACACACACACGCAGTTCAAGGACGTTTCCGCGCATGCTCATTACAAATTATAGTAAGTGTATCCAATGCAGAGCAGGAAAGTGTACTTTAGAATATTAAGATTTCTGAGGATAACCAAAGTAAAGCAATATGTCAACTGTAGTTAGGTACTTGAAGCAATTTACATAAAAAAATTGTTCTCATTTAAACTCTTGTACAATTTTTTTCGAATAAAAAGGATATCTAATTTTATTTCATAAGCTTTTGCATTCATTTTTTTTACTAAATGTTTTATTAATAAATGTACTTTGTTCATTAAGTTTCCCAAATCAACTGTAGGATCTGAAAATAATGAATTTTAATCATTGTTGGTATCAGAATTGGAAATTTAGAATGGTATTGGGAATTTTATTGGAATTAGTAAAAATATTGTTATCTCATCACTAATAATTGTATAAGCTTTAAAATAACCATTCAATAAGAGAAACAATCTATTTCCATAGATTAAATACAGGGTTCAGTTCAGTTGGTTACAGACATTGGTATACACCTGAAATGTTGTTGTTCTAATAACACAGAGGACAAATTAAAGAGATGAGAATTTCTGTCATTCTTTAAGGCAGGAGTAAGAATATGAAGCAGGGCTGAATGCTGCCCAGCATGAAGGTTTAAGGCTCCAAGTTTGGGACAATAACCTGATGAATGGAAGTGTAGATTGGTGAATTTAGTGACACAGTAATTGTGAGTTCATCTCCTGGGCTGGGTAGTGCAAACTTGGATTCAGTGGGAGTGGGAGTAATATCTGAGCAGCATTAAATAAGAACAAGACATGACATCCCCAGACATGGACAGTGGAATAAGAACAATTCATCCCTGTAGATTAAATAAACAGTTCAGTTCAAAATTTTACCTGGCTACCTGGATTGACAGACATCTGAAAAAGGCTGGAGTGATAACTATAATAATGGGGTAGTGATGCTAAATGGGTTTTAATGTTATAGTTCCCGGGAACCACAGGTGGTGATTTTGGTGAACGCCTGGGAAATTCAGTGGGTCCTAAAATTTTTATTAAATTGTTGTGTAAAAACAGTAGGGATACAGATTTAATTTTTTTTTCACCATTGTCCCTCCAAAACAATTTTAATTGGGCCAAATCATTTAAATTGACAGAACTTTTTTTTTTTTAAAAGTAATAATTTCATTTCAAAATCAGTATTTTATACTTAATCACAATTAAGAAACTGTATTTTTAGAGAATTTATGAAAGAACAAGGTTTTTAAATTGGTAAAACAAAACTTTTCTTTTTTGAAATTGAATCAATAAATTTAAAACAAAAACAGTTCAATTAAGAAACTTTATTTTTTGACAATTGTGGCAAGAAAAATGATTTTTTATAAATTGACCAAACAAAGCCTTTTAAAAAAATTACATACAAAAAGAATTCAATTAAGAAACTATATTTTTTGAGAATTTTTGAATGCTTTTAAATTAATAAATTCAATAAAAAAAAGTATTTAAACTTAATTATATTTAAATTAAGAAATTATATTTTTTGAGAATTATTATAAAACAATTTTTTAAAAATTAATTTTAATTTAATAAAAAGCTATATTTACTGATCATAAATTGAAAAGCTGAGTACAAATCATAAAACACCAATATTTTATAATTTTATTCTTATATGCCAAAATGTGCTGATTTTTGGACATATGGATGCTCATACACATCATCAGAAAATAGAAGTGATAACTATAGTAAATTTAAAACCAGAAAGAATCTAATATTCAATAAAATATTAGCTGACAGAGAATGTTTTCCCAAATTTTCAAGATTACTGAGTACTTAAAAATTCTATAGAAAGATTCTCACATTATATTCCTGAATTATTTCCACTATAGAAAAACACAAAATAAACTTCCATCTGCCAAACTGTCAACACCTTAAATAAACAGCTACTGTTGCGTTAAAAATTTTCTGCATTGTTTTAAAAAGATAAACAATAAATCAGCTAATATTCATCCAATAAAATTTAAGAGAAGTATATTTTAAGAACATTGCTTTGTTATATTTAGTAAAAATGTCACAGTACATGAAGTTTTCATCTTTGTATTTTGTGTGCTACAACACAAGTTTGCTTCCTTTTGGAAGAAGATGAAGAGGATTGCAACTTTTCCATAGTTGACACCTCAGGCTCAGTCACAGAGGAGACAGACGTAGGTACAAACTGAGTTACTCTTGAAGGACTGAGCAGGCTTTGGAAGAGACAGAAATAGCAGAAAATGCTGACCAACAATGTGTTTTATCTTTTCTTTTGGTGGCATTCTTATAAGTTTTCCTCAGAAAGTTCACCCTGGAAAAAAAAAAAAGAGATCTCGTCTGAAGCATGTTCCAACGCAATCTGAACAGCGCAAAATTGCCACAGTAGTTCTATGAAATTTCAACATACCTAATTGTGTCATTTGGAATGAAAGAAAGTAAATTTGTTTTAATGTCTGTAAAACAAAATGATTTAACTTAAGTAAAAGCAAAATTGAGAAAACTTTCTATTTGGTTAGAAACCATGGTACAGAAATTGGCAAAATGTGGTAATGATCAAAGAGGAAGAGGAAATGAAAGGTGAGGACACTCTCACACTCACTCTCTCTTTCCCCCCTCTCTCTCTCGTTTGAAACAATTCTACTGAAATTGATAAGTTGTTATAATGATCAAAGAGGAACAGGAAATAGGAGCTGGAGAATTGCTCGAAAAGATAGTCAAATAAAACTCATTTATTTTGAAAAGTAATTTTTTTTTTTTAGAAAAAAATTTGTTTTTACTGACACTCTATGATGACTGAAAATGCAGAGTCACAAGAATATAGCTTATCTCCAGTGTGTGTATCATCATCTTGCGGCCTCAGACGAGATTGAACTCACTACACCTCTCCAGTATTCCCTATCTGTCATAGCACCTAAAAGATCTTCCTTAGGGATCAATGTGTCACGTTTTATCCTATCTGGAAAGGTTAACTTGCGTGATCGATTGACAGATGATGGGTGCCTCCAGAGTACAAACGATGACACAAGTTCATCTGTGGCACGTGCACAATGCCTGGCAAACTGGACACGTCTCTTACAAACTAAAGTTGATACGCTTGGCAAGTCACCATATATCATTTCTAGAGTTGGGTGGTTTCGCCATGAGAGATTAAGCACTCTTCTTAAAAGACGTGTAAAACATCCATCTAAACAACACTGTTGTTTTGCTGAGAGAGTCCAAGTTTCAGAGCCATAGAGTAAGATTGGCTCAATAAGTATGTGGAAAAGTTGGATTTTGAATTGACGAGCAAGATTGGATTTCCAGATCTTATCCATTTTGTTAAAAGCAGTCCATGCTATGCCTTTTCTAATGTTGAAGTCTTTCTCAGAGTTCTTGATGTATGATCCTTTTAGCAGCATCCACACATTTCTGCTAGAATCTTGGTTTTACTGCTCATTAGATTGTTTAAAACAAGGGTTGGCAAACTCCAATGAGTACAGGTGTTTCAAAAAAAAAACAAAGAAAGTGTATAGTCAGGAAGAATTGATGTTTATTTCATGCTACACATACACCCCACCATCGAAAGAAAGAAAGATAAAAATGAAAGAAAGAAATGAAAAAAAAAAAAAAAACTATTAAAGAAAATGCAGATCCACAAACTTCACAAGGGTAAGGTTTCTCTCCATTGTGTGTACGCATATGTCTGACCACATTTGACATGTTGAAAATGCAGATCCGCAACCTGAACAAGAATATGATTTCTCTCAAGTGTGTGTATGCATATTATTCACCAAATATGGTTTCTATGAAAATGTAGATCCACAAACTTCACAAGAATAAGGTTTCTTTCCAGTGTGTGTATGCATATGTGTCATTAAAGGTGATTTCAGTGAAAATGCACATCCAAAAACTTCACAAGATTATGCTTTCTCATGTGTCTACGCATATAATTGACAAAATCAGGCTATCATGAGAATGCAGATCTGCAAACTTAACAAGATTATGGTTTCTCTCTAGTATGTATACGCATATGTTTGACCATATTTGACTTGTGTGAAAATGCAGATCCACAAAGTTCACAGGAATATGGTTTCTCTCCAGTGTGTGTACGCATATGTGTTACTAAATGTGAATTTTGTGAAAATGCAGAACCACAAACTTCACAAGAATATGGTTTCTCTCCAGTGTGTGTGTGCATATGATTGACCAAATCTGGCTTCCATGAAAATGCAGATCCACAAACATCACAAGAGTATGGTTTTTCTCCAGTGTGTGTACGCATATGGTTGACCATATTTGACTTGTGTGAGAAGGCAGATCCACAAACTTCACAAGAATACGGCTTCTCTCTAGTGTGTCTGCGCATATGGTTGACCAAATCTGGTTTCCGTGTAAATGCAGATCTGCAAACCTCACAAGAATATGGTTTCTCTTTAGTGTGTGTACGCATATGATTGACCAAATTTGACTTCTGGGAAAATTTAAATCTGCACAATTCACAAGAATATGGTTTCTCTCCAGTGTGTGCATGCATATGTCTAACTAAATGTGACTTCTGTGCAAATGCAGATCCACAAACTTCACAAGAATATGGTTTTTCTCCTGTGTGAGTGCGCATATGTTTCACCAAATCTGGCTTCCATGAAAATGTAGATCCACAAACTTCACAAGAATATGGCTTCTCTCCAGTGTGTGTACGCATATGATTGACCATATTTGATTTGCGTGAAAATGCAGATCCACAAACTTCACAAGAATATGGCTTTTTTGTAATATGTGTTTCCATCTGTCATACGATATCCGAGTTCACAACAGTTTAGCAGATGTGGCATGAATGTAGCTGATTTTTCCTACTTATTCATACATAATACAAAATGTGTTTTTGTAGAAAGATAAACCACACATTTCAAAGTACATTATTTCTTGACAAGTGAAGTTCATTATCATGCTTTTCATAATGTAACTTTCACATGAACCATGTAGCATATATTTGTCTCTTTTTTTCATGGTAAGTGAAATGTCTTTTTTTTCATAAAATTCTCAATAACCACCTCGGTTTTTGTACAGCCAAAACATCTGTGAAGAAAAAAGGTATGATATATTAATGGGGGCAGTGAATAATATATGAAAGCAGTCTATATACAGTGAGAGATACATGTTATTATAATTTCAATAATGCAGCAGCAGTCACTACCATTGAAGATCAAATATTTTGCAGTGAAACAAGATTGTACCACCATCACATCATACCTTATGCAATGTATGCGATTAAAATCAGAACATTGTCTATTCAGAAAGAATTCCTATATGAATCATGAAAAATGTGTGTTGATTTTTAATTTTTTTTTTAGACATTGTCTTGGACAAATGTTACTGGCAAAATGATCATACATAGCCGGCATCACCTGGCATACATCTCTACCAAATAGCCGGCATCACCTGGTGTGAGATTATCTGTTGCATGCATCTCTACCCAATAAAAATAAACCATCATTTTCATCAGTGCCAATGACAAAAGAAGATCTTTTATTAATACCACATTCTATTTATTAAACTTATAGTTAACAATTGGAAAAAAACAGTAATAATGAAATAATGGCTTATTTGCGATATGTTTACATCTTGCCTATTATGTCCAATTTCACAACACTTTATCACATGTCACATAAATATGTCCTATCTTTCCTGTTCATTCATACACAACACTAAATATGATTTTGTAGAAAGATAACCATCACATTTCCAAGTACATTATTTCTTTCCAGGTAAAGTTCATTATCATGTTTCTGACAATGAAAATCCATGACTTTCACATGAACCTTGTAGCATATTAGTGTCTGTGTTTTCATGGAAAGTGAAATGTCTTTTCTTTCATTGAAATTCTCAATAACTACTGCAGCTTTAATATAGCCAAAATATCTGTGAAGAAAAAAGGCATAAATGTTATATTAATATGGACAGTGAATAATATATGCAAGCAGTCTATGAGAGATATATGTAATTATTATTTCCATAATGCAGCAGCTGCCACCAATGAAGATCAAACATTTTGCAGTGAAAGAAGTTTACTTCACCATCAGGTTATATCTTATGAAATATATGTAATTAAAATCAGAACATGGTCAATTCAGAAAGAATTCAAATATGAATTTTGAAAAATATCTATCGATTTAAAAACTTTTTAGAGCTCATCTTGGATTAACATCATAGGCAACATGATCAAGTTCATAGCTTACTCCACTTGATGTGAGATTATCTGCTGCAGTTATCTCTGCCCATTCAGAACAAACCATCATTTTCATCGGAGTCAAGCAGAAGAGATAATCCTTTGCTAAGACACCCTGATTTGCTAAAATATTAGCAGTGTGATGAAAAAATGGCCACAATGTAATAAAAACAAAAATTTAGAATTGTCTTTAATTTTTAAAAATTTATTTAGCATAATTTATAAAGTTTCAAATCTTTTAAATTTCTGCACTACTTTGTCCCTGCTAGATGATATTGTTGTTAAATAACTATTAAATGGGCTGGTCAGCAATGGCACAAACCTGAGGCATGAAAGTTGATCAGTGAAAACAAGTGAAGTATTTATTGCACTAATCTTACTTATTATAAAACGCAGATTGTGTGTTTGTGTATCTGTTACGTTTATATATTGGATCGGATTTCCTACACTTTTCAACAAAACTTCACAGGACTACGTAAAATTACCTTGCGGTGGTTCTAACAGTGCCAAAATTTGGAAAAACACATTTGTTTTTGCGCAAAATCAATTTGAAAACACGATTAAGAGGCATTAATGAAAGGGGGACAACTCACTTCGAGTTATACTTATTATAAAACCCAGGTTGGTGTTTGTGTTTGTGTGTGTTTATATATGGGATCGGATTTCCTACATTTTTCAACCGATTTCAACAAAACTTCACTTTTTTTTTTTTGGTAGGTAGTGTTTCTTATTGTCTTGCACACTTTTTTCCTTTATTTTTATATTCAGAATGCTTTAAAAATTCCATTTACAAGACAATTGCTTATAATAAAATTCTATTCAATCGGTAGAGACTCGAAACGATTGAAAACAATGTTTTTGTTTGAGTTTCGGTTTGACCTATTCGTAAAAAAACGAAAAAACTAATTAAGACATGCGTGTCTGTCAACCTTAAACAAATAATCTTTGTCAATTTTATTTTTCAGTCTTTATGATGGTCGATACTTGATCAATCTCTTACTGTTACATCCCCGGGCAACGCCGGCTCTACTGCTAGTAACAAATGAAATATAAAACCAATAGTAAAAATTAAATAATTTTCATAATTGTCTGCTCAAATTAATTATATATTACAGAAAAAAATGTTTTTATTAAACTGAGGAAATTATAAGTGTATGAAAAATTTGATGAGAAGATTAATTTCAACTTCAAAAAATTTAATAACTTTACATACAGCAGACAAAAACAGAAGCAGAAAAAAATAAAAATATTTTCAGTGTAAAATGTCAAACCGTAACTTTCAAACTGAGTGCAATACCATGGTTCCAAAATAGACTGACTGTAATGATCATGTCCATAGCAGACACTGTCCACTGTGGGATTATCTGTTGCAGGCATCTCTGTCCACTGAAAACAAACCATCATTTTCATCAATGCCAAAGAAATGATCATTTACTAAGCCCCCGACTTTTTTGGTGAATAATGAAATTTTACATTTTTTAATATCTTAATTTTAAGCAATTTTGTAAAGTTTATATCTTTTTAAATTCTGTATTAATTTGCATCAGTTAGGTGACATCGTTATTAAACAAAAACTGTATAAATTGAAAAGCTTAGTAGAATTCAGCAAGCACAGTATTTTAAGAATAATTTTGAATTTTTTGTGTGTGCATAAACTTGCTGATTTTTGTAAATACAGGCATCCATACACAATATTATCATTAAATATGAGCAATGAATATTTTAAATTTATTGGGAATTTTCTAACATTCCATCAGCAAGTACTCAAAACTTACCAAGTCTGCAAGAATTTCTTACCCCAAATCTCTGCAAAATCACTACAGATATATTTTTTTTAATATTTGGCACCCAACTCATTTAATGTAAATTCTGAGAAATTCTTTTTACTATAGCTTCAGGTTTATATTAGATATAGGCACAAGTCCTTAGGGAATTGACAAAAAAAAAAGAAAGTTCTTTTAAAGATTCCTAAATAAACTTTTCATAATCGCCCTAAAAAGAATCATATTTTTCTGCTTCTGAAATGAACAAAGACTTTTTTAAATGATTTGTGACTTCCTTTTAACCAAATAATAGTTTTTACCTTTTTGGCGACTACAATTCAACTGTATTTTACAAATTGAATTATTAGCATTTGACAGCCTTAGAGGAATCCATTTTCCATTTCAAATTTTCCTTACTTTCGTTTTAAGTTTTAGGGAATCTCATTTTCTATATAGAATTCAGTTTTCTCTCCTGTTTTCAGTACTGATTTCTGTTTTGGCTTCATTATAATACTTAGTGAGAATGTGTAACAATATATGCTATTAAAATTAGAAAATAAAAAGAAAATTAAAAATCCACCTATTGGATAAGTTGCTCCAGCATGATACACTTTTGTACCTTATACTTCAGCCCTTAATCTAACTTGATGAGTTTCTCAGACAATCCTTGCAAAGAATGCTACAATCCTAAATAAGAATTAAGTAAAAGTGACAAAACCTTCATAAAAGTAGCACCACAAAGTCATCTGCAAACAAAAACTTACATTATCATCTGGTCACTTTATTGAAATTATTAAATAAAGTTTTGGAAAAAAGTCTAATTTGTAAAATTTTGCTTTTTTAAACGGGATAGGAAAACTAAGGACAAACATAGCAACAAATTAAAATGGCAGTTGAAATCTGATTACTCAAAAAAAAAAAAAAAATTTCCATTTTAAAATTGCAATTTCTGTTTTTGAAGAAGGCAATTCCATTTTTCTGTTTTCCTGAACAATTAACACTGGTACAATTTCTATATTTTTTCTAGGAACCTCTACTAATTCTCAAAAGTTTAAAATTAAAAAGCTTTCTTGGAGCTTTCATTTTAGCTTTAATTGAAGGCTAAATGATTAAATTTGCTATTTCCAGTAAGTAAAATATTCTAGTGTATTTCAAGCAGAAATTCTATTGATTGGATTCAATTTTTTCTTTCCTAACATAGCTGATTAGTGCCCTTCTTTAATTGTCTTTGATTGCAATGTAATTCTCTGTATTAAAGTATCTTCCAAAAATAAAATATACTTTCCTGAAACTTTATTTGACGAATACTGATTTAAAGTACAATTATCTGATTTGAAATCATTATTTATTTTAAGTTTAAAATAACACAGAAATGAGTTTTTAAATCAAAACAGTAACTGTTTTTAACCAACATTGCCATGTTTTACATAACTGACAAGGTGATTACATAATGGTTGTTGTTCTATAGAGACTTTATCTGTAAAGCATAATTTAAGAAAATGATTTTTGTCTTTTTTTTAAATAATTTTTAAGTACTCAGTAATCTTAAAAATAGTAAGAGAGAATCAGGTCAGCTTGATAAGAGACTCTGAGTTGGTTGTATGTGGTGCTGTAATCATCAGGAGTTATGTCCTCTTCCACAATAGGCTGTTGAGAGAAGACCTTCTACTTAGAGTAGGTGGCACTGACTATTTGCATATGACATGTACCAGCCAGGTATTAGCCAATAGTCAATGAGGGTTGAGAACTGGGAGAGCTATATAGCACCAGTTTTTTTTCAATCGAGATGTCTGGTTTTCACATGTTGAGAACACAAGATGAACACAAGCTATTGCAGCGATTGACAAATGATGGCAGACACCAAATTTGATTAATCCCCATGTTTGACAGATCGGCATCCAGTGTTTGTATGGATAGAGAAGCTGGAACTCATTTGCTTCCCAGGCAATTACGAGAGATGATGAGACATATGAACTCATGGTGCCGGTGGCAGCTGCTCAGCCAATGCAAAGTATGGAATTTCAAGTCAAAAGGGCTTTAGATGCATTAACTACATGGCAAAAGATTGTGAGAGTCAAAAAAAAAGGACAGTGGGGCGGGAGCGAGGACAATGCAATACCATGCACTGTTACTGTTGACATACCATGGGCCATATGTCTCAGAACTGTCCAGGAAAACAAGACAGGAGATATGTCAATGCCAGTATCTTCTCCAGCCTGGCACTACCTGTGCTCAAGGTCCAGGTTGATGACAGAACCCTCACCGCACTGATCGATAATAGTTGTTCACTGTCTATAGCCAGCAGAGGGATATGCCAGTCATGGATGAAACAGCCAGCATGCATAATAACAATAGATGAGGAGACCAGAGCCTGATGTGGGATCAAAGTTGTTGCTTTGCAGTTGTGAAGTGAAAGTCCTGTCAAGATTGTCATACTGGTGGCTTGAGAGAAGTCACTTGGGTTCAACCTAATCGGGATGAATGTGATCAAAGAACTAGAGGGAGTAGGAATCACTCCTTCGGATGCAGTGGAGTTCTTTGACAGAAAACTATCCCTGTGTATGGCTCTCATCAAAGAGGAACCAAATTTTAGCCTTGAGTTCAATCAGAAAAACAAAGTGCGAATGGCATCATGGAAGTGGGCTTAAAATCAGGCACCAATGAGCCTAGGAAACAAGACAGCAGTCCTATGCCCAAGTTAGCATGTATAGAATATAGCCAGGAGTTAAAAATATGGTTGGATAATGGCTGGCTCATGACATAACCTAAGGAGGAGCTCGAACGTCCCAATGGCCGTTATCAAAGAGAACAAGAACAAGGTATGTCCTGTAATGGATTAGGGAGAGTTAAATGAATACGTAGATGCAACTCCAATTGTTATCATGAATTGTAATACGGTCACTCTCTGCAAAAAACTTGTAGGCCACATTCCTGAATGTAGTTGACATGGTGAAACTGCAGTATTCTTAAAGTGATGGGCCACAGCAGTAGCCAAAGGTTGTGACAATGAAACCTGTGATGTCCCCCTGAAGTGCACGATCCAGGAGATGGAGACGAGTGTGTCAAGAAGACCATGCAAGAGGAAGCTGCTGTGTGAATGGCCAGGAGATGACAGTGTGGGTTGATGCAAGTTCTCTGGCCATTGGAGTGGAATTGGAGATGAATGGAGACTTTGTGGAGAATGCATGCTGTCTTTGTCACAACAGTGATGTTCAACATATTAAAGTAAGCTGATCTTGAAGTTAAGGGGCATAAATTTGGCCCTGCAGTGGAATGCGAAAATATTGCATCTGCTCACTGATCCTGCATGCATGTACCACTGGATAAACAACAACTTAACAGGAAAGGCACACATGAAAATAACAGCAACATGTAAGATGCTCATGCAGAGAAGACTGGGGATCCTTCAGATGCTAAGTACGGAGTATGGCCTCAATTTGGATGTAAGGCTGGCAAAATCCAACCAAAATAAAGTCGCAGAACTTACCAGAGTTCTACAGAGGTGATTAAATTTGTTGAAGAAGGATACCGAACCTCTCCTGTCAGCAAGTGGTGCCGCCATAGGAAAGTTGGGAGCATGCGAAATAATGTATATACATCAGTGTAGCTGTCAGTCTGGTGTTAAGTGCACTACAAGTTGATCCCTCCATACATTGCACAACTGTCAAGATGGTGATCCAAAAGCATCCTGAATGCCAGTCCATAGATCCGGCACCAGTGCGTTGAAAGAACAGGACATTAGGGGTTTGCAGTACATGGTCCAGGCTGGGGATGGATATTACACATTATGGCTGCAGTCATTACCTAACCATGATTGACTGTGGGTCAACATAGTTTTCTGTTTGATTGTGAGTGCTTTATTTGGCAGTTGGAGTCAATATTTCAATTTTTGTCTGCCATACGAAATCCTTACTGACAATGATACTGCATTTACCAGCAGGTTATTCGAGACTTTCATGGAGGGATGGGGTGTCCACCTGCACTTTCAGTGTGCGCATATACTGTCTGGAAACAGGATAATAGAAAAGTGCCATAAGACCATTGCAGTGCCTGTACAAGAAGCTGTTTACTGGTATAATGCAATGTCAAAGGATAGTAGTCAAGTTCAACTGCAACAGCTAGCACAATTCATGAGATTAGGCTCAAGGGACATGTTGTAGATGTGGTGTGGGGGAGACCACCCCAGTACCAATGTACCCCCAAATTTACAACTGAGAATGTCACAGATCATCAGTCCACAATCTGTCCTTATTGATGACATGCAGCATCATGTTAAAGACCTCTGATCTGCATGAGACCAATACCCTGCTGCAAGCAAGACTGATAGTTCATCCACGAGTGATGGAGGGTTGGAAGTAGATTCTCAGATTTTTTTAAGTGCCTCCTGCCACAGTGGCGATGGATAGTGACAACAGTCAGGATGAAGGGTCTTCTTTGTCTAGTGGCAACACCGAGGATGAAGTACCTCACAATGTGGTGATAACAATAAGGACAAAGTACATACCTTGTGAAAAAGCCTGCTCCCTGCATGTTAATACTGTGATCAGGAGATCAGGGAGAGTGTAACAGAGAGTCAGGTCAGCCCAATAGGAGATTGAGTTGTTTGCATGTGGTGCTGTAAGCACCAGAAGTTACGTCCCCTTCCACAATGGGCTGACATTCTACTTAGGTAGCACTATTTGCATATGAATGATACAGAGCAGGTATTAGTCAATCGTCAGTATGGGACTGGGAGAGCTATATAACACTAGTTTTTTCTCAGTCGAGAGAGGCAATCTCAAAGTGTGAAAACCAGACAAGAGGAACATAAGACTCTTTGTAATCTAATTTTAGGAACAATGCCTTTAAATTTAGTATAGGCATTGCTACTTAATTTCTGATAATGTCATGTGTATGGTCGACTATACTTTAAAAAAAATGGACATATTACATAATATTCTATATACATAAAAAAATTATTTTTTAAACATCTTCGTGTAAAATGATTTGTTTTAAGCTTTTCAATTTTTGATTAGTAAGTATAGATTTTACTTTATAACAATATTACCTAACCTAACGAAAGTAATGTAGAATTTTAAAAGAAATTATTATAATTAGAATTTTAAAAAATGAAAACAATTTTTGTAAAGAGAGATTATCCGTTGAAAATAAAAAAAAAACTGTTTTTTCTTAAAATATAGCATCTGTCATGAATCTTATTTATAAAATCAATTAAAAGCTTTTCTAATTAAATAATGTCATAGTTATATTGCACTTTTTTATTTCATGATTTGGAGCAGATTTTAAAGAAATGAATAGTAGTTTTAAAAAAAAAATCCATTCTCTAAGGAGTCCTGCTTTTTTAACTGAAAGAAATTTTGGGATGAAAGTTTTTAATTTCTCGAAATTTCCTGAAATTAAGTGGGGAGTCATGTAAAAAAACAAAAAATAATTATCAAGATTTTCTAAAACAAAAAATTTCAAAAATAATTTCATTCATTTGTGAAAATCTCCTGAAAGTTTCATTCGAATCAGACAATTGTTTGATTTTTGCTAGAATTTCCAAATCAATGGAAAACAGGCGCTCTTAGTCTAATCGTCAATATTACGTCGACGACTAACAAAAAAAATCCAAGACTTTTAACGAAAATTTCGAACGCGCTAGGAAGAATTAAAAAATTTAATAAAATATTAAGACAATTAAATCTTTTTTTTGTCTGTCGAAGCCCAAATTGTGAAACTGAAATACTGATGAAACCTTGGTCAATTATTTGGTCAATATACCAACAATAGCATCAATTTGGTCCAAACATCAAACTAAAATATATATTTTTGTGTCGGTGGTATTTTTCGTCTTTAAAATAATCCAGCATTGAAAACATGGAAGTTTTTCATTGAAAAAAAAAAAAAAAAAATGCAATATACTCTTCTTTTTAGTACAATTTCTGAAACGATTGCAATTTGCATTTTTTTAAATATCTTACCCACAGCCCCCGACTCCCGAATAGTGAGAGAAATCGATGTATCGAATTCTTGTTCTATCAAATTCAAAATTATCAGTATTTCTTTACTTACCTTTCAGACCAGAAAATTCAATGAGAAAAAACAAAATCGCCTGATTTGTTTGTTTTCAAATGATTTCGTTGAGATTTCTCCTCCTTCAACCGACCCAAGTTTTGTATTTTTCGTTCAGTTGATATAATAATAATGTCGAAGTTGTAACGAATGTCACAGGGAAAGAATTAAGAAATAGTAAAAACACAAAATTACTTTTGTTTTTCAGACAATATTTCGCTTGATAATAAAAGACGAACGTGATATACCGGTGTTAGACAAGATGTGGTTCCTCGTGTTTGAAAATCCTTAGATTTCTTGGCATTTAAAATAAAAATAAATGCTAAAGTTTTTTTGTTCCTGATAGTGCCAGAATCGCGAATCTATGATACGAGGCCTTTATACGTCGTCATCCTGTCAAAATGTTGAGAATAATCCAGAATGAAAAGAAGAAATACGAAAATATGTAGTTATGTTTTATATGTGTTATAAAATAAAATAAGACATATCTCGGCTGATTTACGGGCAAATTCTCAAGAGCAAGAACCGGATGTGAACGGGACAAAACCCCGTCACAAAATGACCATCATTACAAATGTTCCCGACACACGTGTTCCGGTCGAAAAATAAAATAATAGTTAAAGTGTTCTACTTTTCGTCCAATAAAAATGCTTCCCTCCTAATTATAGTCGCTTCGTTTTTCGAGCATGTTAAGCCATAAAAAAAAAAAAAAAAAAGGTTTAAAAGGGGTCACACGGAAGTTCAACAGGCAGTCAACAGGTGCCCAGAGTAGAGACCTGTCACGGTCAGCAGCTGACAACAGGAGAGCATCAACCACCGTCAACATGGGTGAACTACTATGAGAAATCGACCTAGATCCGAAGCCGGCTTGTGAACTATACCACAAGGTAGCTGTCCCAAACCCTCACGTTCCTGTTGAAATAAACCACGGAAATCTATTTCTGCTGTTGTCGTATTTCTTTCTTGCAACCATACGCTTGTCTATAACATATGAGAGAAAAATGTTAAGTTTGTTTATTCAAACAATCAACATTTTTATTTCCGATAACTACATTTTCCTTCTGGGATGGTATTAATTTCTCAAAATATTATGTTTATCAAAAAATAACATGCTTATTAGGATAATTAGTTGACCATGCTGGATGTGTACGTATGTTGGCGTGTGTGTGTATATTGTAATAAACCTGTAGTTATGATAGCTGTGTAGCAGTATCTTCCGCCCAGCTTTTGTTGCAACGCTTTCGCGCATATAATTGTATTTTCAGTTCCAGTAATAAAACTCAATAAGTACACACGCCTCTTTATTCTATCCGTCATTTGGTTTAATTTTGTATTTCATATTACAATTATTACGGGTAATTTGAAGTTTAGCACCTGCGAAAACACATTATTTTGGAAATTCTTGCAAAAATCAAGTAATCGTTGGATTTTAATGGAACTTTTAAAACTTACTCAGAAATGAATTAAATTATTTTAGACATCTTTGTTTTAGAGAGTCATGGTAAAAATATTTTTTTTTACATGTTACCCCCATACCTTATGATAACGCGAGAAATTCAACATTGTAACTTAATAGTTAATGTCAGAGTCAGGGCTCCGGCAGCCACCAATAAGAGCTTACATGGATGACTTTACACAGTCACAACGAACTCTTAGGGGTCTTGAAAGGGACATGAACTGGGCTAGCTAGGATGAAATTCAAACCAGCTAAATCAAGGTATCTAGTGATTGAAAAAGGCCAGGTCACCGACAAATATAGATTTACTGTTGCGGGAACAAATATCCCAACGATCTCGGAGAAACTTGTGGTGCCACACCTACATTTGTTCAGCTGTGATTGGTCGATTAATATATACTAAAAATAGTAAGACAATTTACCGATCGCATTTCACCACACTGACATTTTTCCTACAGTTTGCTCACAAACAAGTTTTGTTATAAAATCACCGATTGGTTCATTTTTCATCCAATTGAGTATTTTTCATGTTATTTCAAAAATATTGTCCTGCCTTCATGCTGGGAGCCACCGGTAGTAATATAAATCCGGATACATTCCCAAATCAAGCAGTAGAACCAGCACCACAGTAGAGTACAGAACAGAGACAGTAGATCTCGATTCTCACACGTCTTATTCATTCTACTCACGCCGCACACACACACAGAACGTAAACAGTTCTCTGTGAACAAACCAAGTTGAAACAACTCTGTTAATTACTGAACAATCTTCTGAAGATACATTCTATCTTAACACAGAATTCTGAACTTTATACTCAGAAAAACTTGCTTAAAAACATTTCCTAACAGGTAAAGGGAAACTACTTTTTTCTCCCTATTCACATATACAACTACCTTGTATTTATTGTTGATTTTAATAAATATGTTTATTCGTTAAAACAAATTGGTTCTTCATTGTTTTTCCTTGATGTTTTTAAAATTATGCTAAATTCAACACGCAGCCACATTGGTAAATTCAACACTAAGCTAGCATCCTACAAACTAATCAAGAAGTCAGGCAAGACTTTTGATAGTAGTCTGAAAGATACAGCTCCTATCCGCCAGATGATTGATGACCAAGACACAGCTTTATTAAAAATTGATAAATCATGCCTGCCAGTTCAATTTAAAGCATGGGTATTTCAAACTCATTATTACCTAGAGTGTATAAGGATACAAATCCTATATTCCAACAAATGACTAAAAAACACAAAGTAGATTTCGCAATAAGGTGAGAAATTAATTTTCTGACCAATGAAAGGAGGCGATTTGCTAAACCAAAAAAAAAAAAGATAACGAGCCAGTGTGAAAAAAAAAGTCAACAATAAATACAGAGTTTCAAGTCAGTTGCCAGTCAGAAGGGCGAGATCATAGAAGACTGACAGTAAATTTCATCCCTGACTCAACCCGACACTAAGAGCCAAAAGTGGATTAGGAAGGAAAAACAACAACAAATTTACAACTGACTCCAAAACAATTCATAAGTACATTTTCCTTTTATCTTTTATTTCTCATCCACACTCTCTTTTTCAACTTAAATTGTTCGCCCCTTTTTCCTTTCCACCTATACAAAAACAAAAGAAACAGACATTACTCTGCTACTCTGTTGAAAGACAGCGAACACAGACCTTTTTATAAAAATCACATTTTTGCTTAAACGAACTAAAGCATTAATCCTTTTTACCCTACTCACAAGATAATAAATATACAATGTTCTATTTTCTACAAACGTTCCTTATCGTGTTGTTTCTTCTTGAAATTTGCATTGTATTATGTGGGCAGGGTTTCCCGTATTAAATTCTCCTTTTAATCCAGGTACGCTGAACACCACAAGTGCTAGGCCGCTTCAGCTATATGAAGTCCCGCTCACTACGGTGGAAACTTTGGAGAGGAGAATAACAATACGCCTGGGAAGTTGGCTTGGGTTACCTAAGCAGTGCTGTGCTGTATGGTAACACAAATGCGCTAAAGCTACCACTTAGCAGCCTCAAAGAAGAATTCCTAGTAAGCCGGACTAGAGGTCCCCAAATTCGAAGAATCTAAAGACCCAAATGTGAGAGGAGCAGGAATAGGGACCCGAACAGGAGTAAATGGAGCACCAGTAAGGAATTATCTGTGGCAGAAGAGAGGCTAAGACAAAAGGCCTTAATAGGGATCACGGCAAAAGGGAAGACATGATTGGGCTACTTTCCCTGTATACGATACGATAAAGAGTAAAGACTGTATTTTGGTGAATGTTCGTACGTACATGTGTTTCGTGGTGTTTTCCCACAAGTGGGCAAAACGCAAATTTCTGCGAGAGATCACATTTTCAAATGTGTCCGCTGAAAGGCAATTTGAAATAGAATATTTATTTCTGTAGAAAAACAGAAAATGTGGCACAAGGCCGAAATTAGGGAAGTAGGGGGGAGGTCTGTCTTCTGTCTTAACTTAAACTCAGCTAACCACAAACGCTGACCCAATCATACTAACAATATTCCTTACACCAAAACAACACATTCTTACGTACTTTTCTCACCACATCCACCATAATACCTCAATGTCTCAATGAAAATACTAACTAGTCCCCATATGTACAATTTATCGTCTGTGGGGGGAGGGGAATAAACCAACAAAGTGAAATAGATAACGAGGCAAGAAGTCGCCCAGTAGTGTAGGGAGAGCATTGTCCTAGTGACAATTAGGAGATTAAGGGGGAGTTACCTCCGACAAGCTAATGTAAATCTCGTTGCCATTATAAAAGTTCTACCTCCTGATAAAATAAAATTGTTACAATTAAAATCACATCGGGGAGCAAATTATGCGGAGAGGCGCCCTGTTAACAGATCGTGGTAAGTGGCACAACGAATCTGATGTTGCAATACTCGAAATTCGTGATGAAGCCAGGGTAATATCACTGATGACTTCTACCGTTGCATTTTACAAATGTATTTTAAGAAAGCAGACTTTGAAGAATATAAACCATCGATTTTCTTGTAAAATTGAATCACACATTTACAAAAAATCAGCCATAAATTGTAGCATACTGTTGTCGAGTTATTTCGCAGTGGAGGCTTGTATTTGTACTAAATCAGCTCTAAATAGTTTGACGTACAAAACGTTAGGAACTTGATATAATAGGTATTACGCAGAGTAATCTTGTTGCGGTCGCTGACTACTTTCGTATTCGACTAACTGTCGTCCGACATCAACTATATTTAGTCACCCCCACGAGGGCATCATGTGGCACAAGGCCGGTTTAACGTGGGATCTCCGAGCCCATGGACCCGGCCAAAGATATGCCCATTGAACCCGTATAAACGGGTTCAGGGTCGGTTTACCTCCCCGACAGAGAATCCGGCGTAGCCTCTTTCGGGATCCTCCCCGCCCGAAGACAGAGAGTTCAACCATTCAGCCAGTCATCCGACATCGACTGACTCTCGTTTCTCTTACTACTCCTACTTATATTAGGTGGGAGAGTCTATTAACTATAGAATAGGTGTGTTTCACCATAACACATACAAAACTCAATAAAACTAAGACATTATTTAATTAGAAACGCTTTTATGAATAATATATGTTAATGACAATATTGTCTGAAGCCCAAATATTTTTCAATTAAAAATGAAGTTTTACAAAAATTGTTTTCTTTTTTTTTTCTGTTTTAAATACAAAATGTGAAAGTTATTAAATATTTTAAAATTAAATTTCAATTCCTAACTAGAAAATGCTGAGAGTCATTCCGTGTCAAGTCAACAAGGGTCTGACAATCACTGACACAGATCCTTTTCAAATTTGGTAAACTTATAGAGCTTCATGATAGAAATTGAATGCTGCCTATTTTACATCTCTAGGTCAAAGGTTTCCTGAGATATGATCCTTGCCAAAAAGGTGAATTTTGGAGAATAGTCACAAAGTTTAAATATCAATATCTCAGTTGTTTTTCACCCACAACCAAAACTAAATTGTATACCATTTTAAAGTACTTGGATAGATTTAAAAATTAATTTGCTTAAAGGTGAAATAAGATCGTTTGACCTTTGACATTTAATTTCTCAAAAACTTGTCTTTAATCTTTTAAAATTTGACAACAAATTTGTCTACTTTATGGCAAGATATGTACAAAATTTTGACCATGTCCTGAGTTCCGAGAGTTTTACTGAGTTTGGCCAAATTCAAAATAGAGGATTTTTGTATTTATTACTATATGTGAACATTTTTATGTTTGTAGAATGCTTGCTTTCTTGAGTGTTGTAATCACCACTGTAGAAGTGGTTAAATAGATAAATGTGGCTGCGTGTTGAGAAGGCAATAAACATTCATACATAATATTTAAAATATCAAGGAAAAAACAATGAAAACCAATTTTGTTTTAACGAATAAATATATGTATATTAAAATTCAACAATAATACAAAGTAGTTGTAATATGAGTGAATAGGGAGAAAAAATGTAGATTCCCTTTAACTGTAAGGAAATATTTTAAGGAAGATTTGTCTGAGTATAACGTTCAGAGTTCAGTGTTGAAAATAGAATATTTCTTTTAGAAAATTGTTCAGTTGTTGCAACTTACAGAGTTGATTTAACTTGGTATGTCCACAGGGAACTGGTGGTGTATCAAATAAGGTTCTGTACCCTGCTCCACCCCACTGAGCTGGAAATGACTGAGTTGTTGTCAGCAATTGTAGTGCTGGTTCAATCACAGCAAAGCTATGTCACAAAGAGAAAAAAAAAATGTTTGTTGCAAACAAATTAAAGGAAAAAACAGGAATTTCTTTATGGTCCATTTTCTATGTGGTTTATATCATTCATTGTACAGAAATATTAACCCTCTCCACTTTGAATTCTATCATGACACATTGTTCAATTTAGCTAAGTCTGGAACAAGGCTTATGTCGAAAATTCTCTTTGGCAACAAGTCATGTGGTATTCAGCAGATCTTCCAGTTGTTTGGTCTTGTCTGTGTCTCTGGCCAGTGACTCTGGAACTGGACTTCGGTTGCTTCACTGTTCTGCATATATTGTCTATTACACAAGACTGGCATGGGAGTCGATGCGTTTAGAGGACCTGGTGTTTCCCCTATTTCCCAACAAGAATTTTGCTGTCTGACTTTGGAAAATAAATTATCTCTCCAAATTTGGGAGATCTCTTTTCCTACGGGCAGCAGCTGTAGGTAGTGACCTGCCCCGATAACTCCTTCTTTCTCTTGTGGTTCCTCAATGGGATAAGCATTTCCACTTTCTTAGTACCTCACCTACACCAGTCACCTCGGTTGTCATTTTGACAAATCTGGTTTTCAAACTATGTGGTACGCCTTAGCTTAATTAAAATTATCGTTTTAATTTCTTGTCAGCAAATTTTTCCCAGCCTGGTCTTTTTCATACAATCATAAATTTATCAGCTATCTCCATATCTTTAAGTCTGGGCTGGGTGTTTATATAAAGTTTTGTGAAATCCAGTCTCAAATGAATGACAAACGTAGGAATGAAATATAGCAAATAAATGTATTAACATAATAATACAATTGGTAATACAGTTAGTAGATCCAGAAATGCGGTTAGTAGCAATAATAATATATATACAGTCTGGGAAATTCAGTATTGAAGTATGACTTCCTTCTGAGTCTACATGCTTGCAACTGTGACTCCCACAAAGCGGTTACCTCACAGTCTCACTGTATCACACCACTTCCGGGTATTCACCGGCAACAGTACAAGTACATGCTGGTCGAGTCCACTTGTATAAAAAGGGGTGGACCCTTTAACATAAAGAAATTCTATTTCTTGGATTGTTTACAAATACCACTTAAAGGCAGCACCGTCAATCATCAGACCAGCTTTTTCCAGATGGACTCTGATATTTTTTCCCCAAAACAACAAAGTCACTTTCCTCAAGCTCTGACTGCTTAAAAAAAACAGACTTTCAAAATTGAAAGCAATTCACTCTTTCCCAATCAGTTTGTCTATTATCTTATTCTTTAACCCTTTTCATCTTGTTCCAATTTATATTTTAATTTTAACCCTTTTCTTTCTATTTAACAGGATCACACGTGTTTACAAATTTCAGCAATATTTTAAACTTAATATTTGTTCCAAATCAGATTAATTAAACATTAAATCAGCTAACATTCCTCCAATAAAATTTCAGGAAATTCTATTTTATTTTTAGAACAAAATTTAATATCATATTGTGATGAATTACATTGAATTATCAACCTATGTTCAGATTCAATCTAAACATCATAAACTACTGCGGTTCTAAGAAATTTTACCATAGCTAAATGCAATGTTTGAAATGAAAGAAAGTCATTTTGTTCTAATGTCTGTAAAACAAAATGATTTAACTTAGGGTAAAGAAAGGAGGGAGAGACTCCCTCCCTCCCTCTCTCTCTCTTACAAACTAAAGGTTCTCCACTGACTTAGCCAGATATATAACTCACACTCTTTTGGTTCTGTCACTGGATTTAACCAACGCCTTTATCCACTGTGCCATTACCCGGTTAAGAGAGTGGAGAATTTTCGAAGGGAAATTAACAGGAGATAACTAATAACTGACATCCATCAAACATGGCACGTGGAACTAGAACAGTCTACCCCAGTGAGCGAAATAAAGGGTTCAGTTCGAAATTCCAACCACCTGAAGAAGGCTGGAGCGTACAACGGACGAAATGTTGATAAATATGGCGACAAAGATGAGGACAATAGTCTGAATAGTGTAAATAATGTACATAATACATCATCTCAGAAATATAGCCAGACTCTGAAGGTATATTTCTGCATAAATAAATAACATTCACTCGCCATGTTTGAAACAAAGAGCGTCAGTCCTGCCTCAATATTCCCACTCTGCTAAAGGAATTCGATCAAAGTTGAATAGTCAGCAAGACAAAGTAGTGATGGTGGTGTTCAAAACCACTCACTAGATGTCCCAAGAGAGATTCCCTCTGTCAAAGTTTTAGTCATTACCTTATAGAGATTGGAGTACCAGAGCTCTTACCTCTAGAGCAAGATGTCTTTTTTTACGCACTATTTATGAGGTATTGGCAGATGTTAAACACATCTTCCCTTCTTTCTTTCTAGCTCAATCCCCATCTTATGAACATTTCTCTCAATAATAATTTTAAAATAATTCAGCAGACGATGTTATTTTATTTATGGAAACTGGATTTGTGATGATTATCTTATTGTGAAAATGCAGCTCCACAAACTTCACAATAGTTTTTCTTCACTGTGTGCACTGATATGTCTCACTAAATTTGTCTTGTTTGAAAATGCAGATCCACAAACTTCACAAGAATATGGTTTCTCTCCAGTGTGTGAACACATATGCTTGACCAAATCTGTCTTCCATGAAAATGCAGATCCACAATCTGTACAATATGGTTTTTCTCCAGGGTGCACACGCATATGTCTTACTAAATTTGCCTTCTGTGAAAATGCCAATCCACAAACTTCACAAGAATATGGTTTTTCTCCAGTATGTGTACGTATATGCCTCACTAAATCAATCTTTCCTGAAAATGCAGATCCACAAATTTCACAAGAATATGGTTTCTCTCCAGTGTGTATACGCATATGTCTCAATAAACATGACTTATGTGAAAATGCAGATCCACACATTTCACAAGAATATGGTTTCTCTCCAGTGTGTGTACGCATATGTATCAATAAATGCGACTTCTGTGAAAATGCAGATCCACAAACTTCACAAGAATAGGGTTTCGCTCTAGTGTGTGTATGCATATGTATGCCCATACTTGACTTCTCTAAAACTGCAATTTGACAAACTTCCCAAGGGTAAGGTTTCTGTTCAGTGTGTGTATGCATATGTCTCACTAAACTCGACTTCTGTGAAAATGCAGATCCACAAACTTCACAAGAATATGGTTTCTCTCCAGTGTGTGTACGCATATGTCTGACCATATTTGATTTGCATGAGAATGCAGATCCACAAACTTCACAAGAGTATGGTTTTTCTCGATTGAGTGTATGCATTGTCCAAATCTGGCTTTTGTGAAAATGTATATCCACAACCTTCTCAAGAATATGGTTTCTTTGTAATACGTGTTTCCATCTGGTCTATTGTATCTAACTTCACAACAGTTTAGCAGATGTCACATTGGAATACTCAATAATAATCACTGCCATTTTTGTACAGCCAAAACATCTGTGAAGAAAAAAGGCATAAATGATATATTAATATATGAAAGCAGTTTTTATCATGTGTGAAATAAACATTTTATTTAGAAAATAACCTGTAATTCATTCAGATGTTGTTCCCTAAATTTTTAAAAACAATGATCCATATCTCTATGGAATTTTAAAGTTTAGTTATTATTTCATAAAATGTGTATCTTAATTTCTAAAATATTTGTGAGTCGAATTATCTCCCTTATGTAAACACAGTGAAAAACATCATTTTATAAGACACAGTAAAGAGCTGTGATCTAGTGCCCCCACCCCCGTGTTCCCATTATAGATTTTATAAAAAAAAACAGCCTTGTAACCAACTAGATCAGCAAAGTTTCATCAATATTGACTCATGGGTTTAGGTAGCAACTTGATTAACAAACAGAAATTGATTTTATTTAAATACAGTTTTAAAATCAACAAAAAATTTTACATGATCCAAAAAGTTTATTATTTGTTAAAAGTTCCAAATAATTTTTGTAAAAATTTATTATTCATTCAAAAACAATATATATCAAGCAAAAATATGTCTTATGATAATTGAAAAAAAATGAATTTCTTCATGGATAATTTGCCGTACAATGAAATACATAGAGTGTCAACTGGGAGTATGTCAGCTACATCATTAGTTATGCAAATCCTTTTTATACAATTTCATATCTCAATGATGCAGCTGACTATTATCAATTGAACAAATCTGAAATTGGTGCTATCTCATGCAGGATTTGTATTTTGAAAATCAGCCCAGCAATGATGATTGAAGAGGAAATGGAAATTTCAGGGTCACAAAATATTTCTGAAAGTCTTTTTACCATTATACATAGCAACAATTTCTTTTAAATATTGTTTAGGGTATTGGGTTGGTGTAATAAAAGTTTAGACAATTATGCAATTAATAATAAAATTTAAAGTATTATAAAAAATAACCATCATGATAACAATTAATAATAATAAAATGAAAAATACATTTTAAAAAATATAAATTAATAATAAATAAAATACCATAACATTTCATAAATTATTGTGTTACCTCTGTCATGGAATTTTATCACAGATATCAAGTTTTAATATTAATTGAGGAAAATTTTATATTATTTTAAATTTTATTATTTTTTCATAAAGCATCTTCAAACATAACTAAAAGTCAATAAAATATTAGATAATTGCTGAAAATATGTTAATTTGTAAAAATTATTAGGTAGTTAAAACCCCAACCCAAAAATACATTTACTTAGATTTTATAGATTTATGTCAAGTCTGATCATCCATACAATTTGATAACACCTCAAAAAATATCAATTGTCAAGAAAAACAGGAACAAAATAGAACCTGTCAAAGAAATGCTTGCATATTACTTTTTTATGTTATAAGGAAGTAATGTTTATTTTGACTCAGATTAATTTAAAAAAATTTGCTAATTTTATTCAAATAAAGTGTCAAAATATGTATTTTTTTTTGGAAGATATTTAAAGCTGATAATTTTGTTTTTTTTACAATTTTTTAAAATTAAGAAAACAGCCACTTTTAAGAAAAAAGAAAATTTTCTGAAATTGGCCAAATAGTTGAGATCCTGATCTATTTAATTTTTATTTTGAAATACACCAGAATATTTTACTTATTGGAAATAGTAAATTAAATCATTTGGTTTTAATTAAAAGTTAAAATGAAATTTTCAATTTTCATTTTTAAAAAATCATTTAAAACCTTAGTTATCAAAAATTCAGCAGGATTTTAATTTTAAAAACTTTCAGAAACTATTCACAAGGTGATGAAAATTATTTATAAATATATTTTTTATTTTATTATTTTGTTATGTTTTTTTTTAATCAAACCCCATCTACCTGAAAATCAGCTCTGAATTGAACATCAAAACTCAATAAAACAAAGATATTTAATTTCAAATGCTTTTAGTTGCTTTTGTTTTTTTTATGAATATGGATAATATTGTCTGAAAGATAAAAAAAAACTTTCAATGAAAAATGAATTTTTAAAACATTTTTTAAAAAATTATTTTTTACATTAAATATTCTAAAATTAGTGAAAATGGTCTGCAGTTCAGTCAATGGTTTTAAGTAAATCTATCTATAGATAATTCAGGTGAACATTTGATTTTGGGTCCCTATTTGCCCTGTTTTGTGATATATACCATAGATAATAGCTTGAAAAGAACCTCATTTAAATTATAAATGCCAATTTCCATAAGAAATTTCAGGTAATTTGCTTTTTATGCCCCATGCTAAGTATCTAATAAAAATTTCCTGAACACTTATTTTTTTATTCGAAATTTACATGCCTAATTTGGAAATAACACAGAGATTTTAATAAAATCTACTGTTTTGGAGTTATCAACAATAAAATTTCAGACTCATTCGTGTTGTTGTCAGCTATGGCATGAGAGTCATTATTGGCACTGTTTGCATTAGTGCATGTGCAATACTCAAGAAAAGTGAATGTCTATTCTGCAGGGAATATATGCAAATAATGCCAGTAATGGCTGCCACAAACGAGTTCAAACTTTTATTGTCAATAACTCCAAAAAGGTAGATTTTATGAAAATTTCTTTGTTATTTTTTAATTAATAATAACAAAACTTGCAAATCCACAAAGTTTACAAGGTTTCTTTTCAGTGAGTCTATGCATATGTCTCACTAAACTCGACTTTTTTTTATCCATTTTCATGTAGGCACCTAAGATAACCTCACCTAGTAATGTGTTAGGTTTGAGTTTAATAAGTAAATTCAATTTTCATTTCTTCTTTTAATTTTTCCTCTATAATGGCGCTTTGAGGAAAGATGAGAAAAAGATTTTAAAAAGGCTTAAAAGCTTTGTTTTTTTTTTAGATTAAAGGAAAAGTTTCTTTTAATTCACATCAGTTTTAGGCTATTATCTTTCAAATAAAACTGAAATTTTAGTTCAAAGAAGATTATTTAAATGATTTGAAATCCTTTTGTTTTGAATGTCCATCACAGTAACTTGTCTAAAAAACTTACCTTTCAGAACTTGATATTTCTTTCTCAAGTTTGACAATATTTTGTAATCAATAAAACTTCCTATTTTTAAAGAAATTGCATTTAAAAATGATTAAATTATTTGCAAATAGAAGTAACCAATATAGTTACCAAACAGAACAAAGAAATTACAGAGAACAATCATTTTAAATCATAGGTATCCAAAAATCAGTGGACATACCTATATAAATATTTGATTCCTTTTCTTGAAACAAGCTACTAACAACTTCAGATGTGTAAATTTGTAAATAAATTCCTTATCTTCTTTCATTAACTTACTCGTCATTTTTCCTTCATACATCACATAAATTACTTTAAAATTAGAAAGCATGTAGTTTTTTAAAAAATAACAGTAACCAGTGTAAAAGAAGAATTTGTTCCTTGTTCAAAAATAGTCTGGGTGCACACAATGTGACTGAACATTGTATTAATTGGATTTTAAAGAGATCTTTAAATTTGATTCTTTTCACTCTTCGTCTAAATATTTATTTATATAAGGAAATTAATTTTTCTTTTTAATTCTCATTCATTTTCAACTAAAACTGAAATGTAACCAATTTCTTTCAAAGAAGACATTTAAATTATTTCAAATGTTTTTTTTTTTTTTTTTTTTTTTGTCAGGACTTACCTTTTCTTTTCAGGTTTGATCTCTAAAATCTTAAAAAAGAATTAAGTTGCTGTTGTTGCTGGACTTGATATTTCTTTCTCAAAATCAACAATATTTTGTAATTAATAAAATTTCATTTTTTAAAGAAATTGCAATAAAAAAAGATTACATTATTTGAAAATAGAAAACATGTTGTTTCTGACTACAAACAGTGAAAAGAATAAAAAAAAATTAGTTGATATGGTGTAAAAGAAGAATTTGTTCCTTGCTCAAAAATCTCTCAGGTAAAACCAATATGTCAGAACAATGTCTATCTCTTTACACTATATTTTTCTTATTATTGACAAAAAGTGAAAACAAAAAAAAAAAAAACAATCAAAACCACTTAAAGATCCAATATTTATCAGTCATTTAAAACAAAATTAGTAAATTTAAGAATTAATTAACATAATTTGGTAAAAAAGTGATTCTTAATTTTTTAGTAAAAATTAATAAAAATATAGTGAAAATGACATTTATTCATACACGGTATCCAATGAGGTTTCATCAACGTCACACATAAATAACATTAACATTAAACTCTCCAAATAATAAATTCAAACATTTAGCTTTTAATTAAAGATAAAATGAAATCTTGAAGAATAATTTTTCATTTTCAAAAATTCATTTAAATGTTAGGTATCAAAAATTCAGTGGAGGTGCCTATTTAAAAATGTCTTTTTTTTTCTTCATTTACCATCATGATAACAATTAATAATAAAGAAAGAATAAAATGAAAAAAATACATATTAAAAAATGTAAATTAATAATAAATAAAATACCATAATGTTTCATAAATTATTGAGTTACCTATATCATGGTATTTCATCAGTTATTAAATATTAATATTAATTTAGGAAAATTTTATATTATTTTAAAAAATAAAGCATCTTCAAATGTAACTAAAAAGCAGATAATAGCTGAAAATATGTTTATTTGTAAAAAGTACTAAGTAGTTAACTCAAAAAATTCGTTCACTTAGATTTTATAAATTTATGTCAATTCTGACCATCCATACTAGTTGTCAACACCTCGTAATATATCGATAACGTCAATAAAGACACGAGAAGAACAGATCCCCCCTCCCCGTTCATTAAAATCCTTTAAAATTCTGTATTTAAGAAATGACGACGAAAATATTTACAGGTAAAACAACATATGAAATTAATTAATTTTTCTTTTTAATTCTCATTCACTTTAGGCTTTTATCTTTCAAATAAAACCGAAATGTAACTGAATTTCTGTAAGACATTTAAATTATTTAACAGAACTTACCTTTGTAATCAATAAAACTTCCTACTTTTAAAGAAATTGTAATTAAAAAAAGATTAATTGCTTAAAATTGGTTAGCGTGTATTTTCTAAACAGAACAAAGGAATGAACGGAAACGGTGTAAAAGAAGAATTTGTTCCTTGCTCAAAGATAGTCTGGCTGGATGCACACAATAAGCTCACGACATTGTCTCGAAGTTTCAACTTGTTTTACTCATAATTATTCAGAATAATTTTTTAAAAAATCATATTGGGTTCAGTTAGGTACTTTCTAATATCAAACTGGTTCGAAAAAAAAAAAAAAGAAATTCATTAATCTCAAAAGTATCAATTTTTTAACTAAAAAAAACG
>CAHIKZ030005431.1:1317500-1320418 GCA_903632075.3 Acanthosepion pharaonis | reverse complement strand
CACAAAATCTGTGTTTTATAATAAGTAAGATTTTATAACTAAATTTTATAATATTTTTTAAGGATTCTAGATTATTTGCTTTTTATCTTAACGCTTCCAGTATTTACAGTGTTTGTTCACATTTTATGTAATATATATATATATATATATATATATATATATATGTGTGTGTGTGTGTGTGTGTGTGTGTGTGTGTGTGTGTGTGTGTGTGTGTGTGTGTGTGTGTCTGTGTGTCTGTGTGTGTCTGTGTATGAACAAGTTCTTACTTGAATCCACTTCTTAATGTCTGGCCAAATAACCAACCATGAGAATTTGGGTGGCGTACAATTACTAATTTATCGGATCGAGAATGTTTCAGCACTGCCTCCCCATGCACGTGTATATATTAAGAAAAGACAAAATGTCATGGTGTAATATACCTGAATATATTTGGTATTTTCCAAAATCTACCTGAGATCAGTTACCTTAGCATTTGTCCTATTAGGTTGAGTCATTCACAGTTCTTTTTTATTGATCAACTTTATTTTTCAAAAATAATGTAATTATATTTTATTCAATTATGTATTCATCATTATTTACATATTATTTATTGCCAGGAAGCTGTTCGATATCTATTCATTGAATGATTCATTTTCACAGTTTGTCAACCATTTGCAGTTTATTTAAAACTATAAAATATTTTTAGATTGTAAGAATTTTTTAGATAATAACGGTTTAGTGATACAAGTCTTAGTAATTAACTAATAGCTGGAGGAGGAGAGGTTGATATCTGCCTTTCCCAATGGTAGTTGCGCGAGCGAATATAATGAACCCAACTGGAACTCGGCTCTCCAATTAACAATTCGAACACCACCTGCACATCCAAACTTATTGATCACCTGGTATTCCCAAGTGGTCACCCATCTAGGCACTGACCAGGCTCGTCGATTCCTAACTTCAGTGATCGTACAACCACCGGTGTTTCAACGTGATGTGACCTTAAGTTGGTACATTTTCCGTAAATCTCAGAAGGTTTTGATGTGAAAAAGTTTTCGACGAAATCTTAAAACTGGTTATCATTAGGGAAAGTTTAATCTACTGTGTACGCTGCCGGCCAAAAACTAAGATGTATTAGTATTCTCTAAATTTATTTTTAACTGCCTACCAAATTCGTCATGAATATTGGTTCCCAAAAACGGAAATTACTTATGACAGAAATACAATCTGCACAATATTCACAAAATTTAAAAAGATATATAAACTCTTCATTTCAATCTTTGTATATATCTTCTCTCTACTTCAAGAAATGAATAACAAGAATCAATCCTTAACCTCAGAGTTATTGACTAAACTTTGAGTTATCAAAACAAGAACAGGTTTACTTCTTGCGAGAAAAAATATTACTCGCATTCCTATTGGTCAAGTTCAGTTTTAATTCTGTGCTATATTTAACAATTTCCATCTAGTCAACTAAATTACACTGGAAGTAGCTATGCCTCAAGATAATTTCCATAGTCTTTAAGACGTGCGTGGATGGCAAATTAGGCACCGATCGAAGGTTTAAATTCAGATGATTACAAACGAAACGTTGATGCAAATGAACAGAAGTGAGCAGTAATTACAAGGTGACAATATGTCTAGCAATATCAATTAAAGGTTTTTCAGGTGTTAAGTTATATCTGTGGATTCCTGGCACCAGTCAAGCGAGAATTCATTACAACACTTTTAATTTAAAGACGTACAGGTAATCAGATATTATATCCAGGTGTTCTTCAGGTGAAGTTTCAGCATGGGTTTGACATGTCGAGGTTTGAGCATTTAAAAATGAGACTGGTACTAAAGTCTCAATAAAAAAAATCAATTGCAATATTATCACAACCCCCCACCACACTTTCATCAACCGGATAAAAGCAGGTTATGAATATTATAACATTTAAACTTTTCTGTAACTCTTATCTGTTTTAAAAATGACTGTCAAAATTCATTTATTTTTTTAATACATTCTGATCACCGAAGTTAAGCAACGTCGAGCCTGGTCTATACCTAGATGGGTAACATCTTGGGAATACCAGGTGCTGTAAACCTGGATGTGCAGGTGTTGTAATGTCTAATCGTTCGAATGGTTAATCAAAGCCGAGTTCCAATTCCGGTTGAGTTCGTTATATTCATTTACAGGCAAATACTCTTGGGAAAGATATGAATTCACCTCTTCTCTCCCAGCTATGGGTTAATTAGTAAGACTTGTGTCACGAAACCATTATTATTTTCTAAAATAAAATAAAATTGTATACAAAATACTTAGATTTTGGCATTAAATAATCTGCAAATGGTTGGTATGCAGCTAAACAAAAGCAACAAACAGAATAAAATATATTTTACAAGCATTAACTGACTCGCTAATTAACTTCGTAAGTGGCGTAGTAAATAAAATTGGGATTATTAGTTATGCTTAGTAAATTGATGGCCGCAGAGTGCTCCATGGATGTGATCTTGTACCAAAGTAATATTAGTACTATTAATGTCAATAAAAAACAGATTTTATGAAGCCATAAGTGGCTGTCGTACAAGAGAAAGCTGTCTCAAGTAATAACTTGTTTTCCATAGGGCTATAAAAATATCTGAACAAAATGTTACCTCCAAATAATCAATAGAGCAATATTTTCCAAACATGGAACTGCTTTGTGGAAGAAAATAGCGGAAAAAACATTCAACGTTTTCCTCTTGAATGCGCGTTGAAATTAAGACTGAACGAAATAGCAAACGTTTACTGGGAAATGGTTTGTTTTCAACAAGTTATATTTACAATGGAATTCGTTGCAAAATTTACTAAAATGGCGAATAGAAATTATTTCTCCATTTTCAGTAGTTATTTCACACAAACACACACAGACACACAGACACACACACACACACATACACACACACACACATATATATGA
>CAHIKZ030005431.1:1265000-1312500 GCA_903632075.3 Acanthosepion pharaonis | reverse complement strand
TAGATTCAGTAACGAAAAAAAAAACCTAAAAGAATGATATCAAAAAGAAAGGGAGATCACCGCCTTCTGTGGGATGAAGTTGAAATAATAGACAGAGAACAACACTGGAGAATTCGAAAACTTAAGGAATCAGCACATATTCTAGGTGTCAAAAATCCTCTAAGTCGACCAAGCATAGACATGAATATAATATAATAATAATTAATACAGACCTAGAGAAAAACAACAATAACAAAAAAATCTAATATGAGTTCTGGTAAAAAAAGACATTGGTTTTATAAGTCCCCAAAATTCACTCACTAATGTCCCCAAGGAGAGAGAACAAAAACCTTGCCGTGTTATCTATGGAAATTAACTGAAACTGAAATATCCAAAGCACGTCACGTGGAATTTAAACAATCTACTCTTGTAGACTAAAATGGTTCGGTTCAAAATTCCAAGAAATTCCGGAGCGTACATTGGTCGAAACGTCGTAAATATAGTAATAAAGATGGGGACAACAGTCCGAATAATGTAAATAGTTACAATATGTCTCAGAAATCTCAGAAATATAGAAAGTTGTCGAATGGTATTTGTACATTTCCCTTTCTACAGAGTAAATGCAGTTATATTATACAATAAGCAGTTTTACAACTGGAGACATGAGCACATTAATATTTCGATTAACAGACGATAAATATAATAAACTTCTTTTTGCCTATTCCTGCTTATATACGGATTTTAGTACAATGTAAAAGTTTATCATAAAAATTGACTAATGATAATAGTTGACGCCTAAATTCTTGCGACAAAAATACCTCTCACATGCACCTAACAGAAATACCTTCCACATACAACTGACAGAAATACACCCCACATACACGTAACAGAAATACCTCCATATACACCCAACAGACATACCTCCCACATAATGTTAAGACATTAGTGGCATTGGTGTCTTCATATAGTCAATGTCTTATGCGGGATGTATTTCTAGAGGATATATGTGGGAGATATTTCTGTCGTGCCCTATATTTTCTACATTGTCTTATTTTACAATAAAAGAAAACAGTGCAAAATATAAAGTAGAGATGATCCGAGAAAATTAAGAATTAAGTTTACAATGAAGATTGCTTTTTTTTCAAGAATATATGAGGTCTTTCTGAAAAATAACGTGACTGGATGTGCTGCGTGAACTCTGGCCGAAAGAGGGATAAGTGGATTGTGCTATCATCTAACATGATATCTTGGGAGTATATAATTAATCTTAGCCTTCTGCAACCATTGCATTTTTTCACATGCGATAGGTGCGGCTGGAGAAATCGGAGCTGCTTCACCATGACAATTCAATTGTTCACAATATCCTGAGAATTAGGCAGCTTCTGGTCGAGAAGAACATCACCGGTTTTGAAGGCGTGGAGACTATTAAGAGGGCCGTAACGACGGAGCTGAGAGGGGGGGGATCCAAGACGAATCCTTCGAGCAGTGCATAGAAGCATGACAGACAAGGATGGAAACGTACATTAGACTTGAGGGGTGGGAGGGATTACTTTGAACGGGAAGTCACATAGGTTCTTGTTTGGAATTTGAAATAAACTGTTTGTGACACCAGTCCCGGTACTTTTTAGATAGACCTAGTATAAATTTTGGAATTAAATCATTAATAAACTACTATTTAAACATTGAAGATCATTGAAATGGGTAAATTGTTGTTCTATCGCAACAAATGTCATATGTCAATTGTATACGAGTTAAAGTTTATTCAAGGTTATTTACATAATTTACAATCGGACTAATATCCTCATCTTTACTCAAGTTTGCCAGGATCGATAAACAACTGAAGAACTCCGGAAGGCACAACAGTCGAAACAGTGTGGGATTAACAACAAAGATGAGGAACTTCTTGCCCAATAAATTCAGATATATTTCTTCATGGTTGATTTTTATTATTTGAAAAAAAATTAGAATCGAAAGAATTTATAAAATGCTTTGAGACACAAAATGTCAGATTTTAAAATTTAATGAATAAAAATTTAATTTCAAAATGGAAATAAGCTAGTATTGGTTATAAGTGATGTATATTATTGACAATACAAATAATAATGCAGGTGATAATGCAGATGATAATGCAGATGATAATACGAAAAAATAAATATTGTTTGCTTTATTGACATGACTTAATAAAAAGGTTTTCAGTTTCCTTAAATTGATTGTTCAGTCTGCAAACTCTGGTGAAGTAAACGAATAAATTTAAATCAAGTTGTCTTAATGTAAACAAAGAGTGTGTTGAGATTAAGGCGGTGCACCTAACTGATTTCTCTCCCAACAACTACAGGAATAACAGGCAGAGAGTGGGAAAGAGACGGGAGGTAACAAAAATGACACTGCATTGGAAACCACAGCAACTTTAAGAACAAAGGGCCGACGGGATTGATTTCACAAGACACTGTGCTTGTTTTTCCGTTGCTTTTAATAGTATAACGCATCTTACAAAGACCTGGATCTTGACGAATTGCCGAGAGGCCTGTATCTTGACATGCCAAGCTGCCCTGCTGCAAACGAGGAAAACCCGGATATAACAAACATGTCTACACGAGAAACAGGGAGCCTTTTGCGTCTGTAGCGACTCAATCTGGTTATGTGCGAGGGGTATTACTTTCGTTGAGAAATCTACGATCTAATAAGACTTTATCTATTTCTCTATGTCTTTGTTGCCACAAATTTCCTTGATAATATCATTTCAGCACCACATCGTTATCTGGCAACTTCGGCTTCAGTCACTTTCCCACCGATGTAACATAACATAGCTTCACTTTACTATAAATATTCTCAATGTTCTTTTTTAAATGTTGTTACCCGACAGACAAATTGTACATATGGGAAATAGTTAGGACTACATAGAGACTTAGATAGACGGCATAGAAGTATTATGTTGATTGTAGTAAAATGCTGTCAGTAGAGGGATTAACTGATGTTTATATATAAAGTATATATAAGAAACTTAGAAACTATAGTGTGTATATATATATATATATATATATATATATATATATATATATATAGAGAGAGAGAGAGAAGGAGAGAGAGAAAGAATTAACGCGTTTTGCCTTTTGATATGGAACACTGTATGAGAAAAACCTGCCTGCCTAAAATGCCTTTCCACCAGTCAACTATGGAAAAGAACCAGCAATTTCCACCAGTCAACTATGGAAAAGAACCAGCAATATATATATATATGTGTGTGTGTGTGTGTGTGTGTGTGTGTGTGTGTGTGTGTGTGTGTGTGCATATCTTTTTTTTATAAATATGTTCATGGTCATTGTTCGGATGAGTTATTCATTATGGAACCTAGACTTTTTTTAAAATTTAAACGCAGTAATAGAATGGTGTCGACATCTCATCAATTTACAATTGAGCTGGTTATATGCAACTGTACGTCTTATGCTAACGGTTTCTTTTCTCGTACTTCTCGCTTGTGGAATTCCCAGTTCTATGCTTTTCACTCAACTTTAATTTGCAAAAATTTAAATGCAATGTCAATCGCTATCTACTGTCCACTTGATTAATCTTCCTGTTCATTTTTTTATGTTTCTGTTCATAATTCTTCCACACTCTGTAACCCCTTGTGTCTTAGTGGCTTTTTTACCTTTCATAGGGTGATACTGATTAAAAAAATGAAGTTTTTGGTCCATGTGCTACTTAAGTTTCGCCCATTTTACGGCTTTTCAAGCCGTCAACAGATTTCACATTAATAATCTTTACATTTTTTTCTTTAAGTAATTTTATTTTTAAAATACAATTGCTTATATAAAATATGTTTTTAATAAATCAAATAAAATGGCTATATACGTTTTCTTTTATTTAAAATCTTTGTTAAACAAAAAAAATCTCTTTCGGCGTTTTGAAAAATGTGGAATATCCTGAATTCGGAAAAAATGGCAAAAGTGCGTAGTTTACAGTTTTTACAGTTTTTGAATGATGTGTACACAGTTTTTAAAAAGTACCGACAACTATTAAAAGTTAGGAGACCGTTTTAACACCTTGTTTATAATATGAAAATAACCCCTTCCTAAAATGATTAAAAAATTATTTTTCAATTCTGACGAACCTCGTGATTTAGATTGATGGCTTTATTTGTTTTTTACAACTTATCAACCTTTTGCATGTTATTTAAAGCCATAAAATATTTTTAGATTCTAAGAATCTTTTGAGATAATAATGATAAAAGTCCTACAAATTAACCCATAGCAGGGAAGAGAAGAGTTTTTGCTAATATAACGAACCCGACTGAAATTGAAATTCGGCTCTCTGATTTTCAATATCGAGCAGTTAACCATTACACCTCCCGTAGACTCAAGTTTACATCATCTATTATTCTCCAAAAGTCACCCATCTATGTTCTGGCCAGGCTCAACGTTGGTGAACGTACGAGAACTGGTGTTTCGATGTGATATGATCATAAGCCGCTTTTAGGCAGGTCTAGTGAATGCTCATCTACAAAAAGTATTCCCCAAAATATTTTCCTTGCGTTTTACGAGTTCAGTAATGTCATAATCTATGAGAAATATTGGTCAGTAAAATAATCTATCAATTGAAAAATTGTTAATGGAGGTAAGTAATTCTTATTGACAAATGTATTTTCAAAACCTTCTTAACGAAGTGCAAATTGGTGCAAAAATGACGACATTATTAAAATTGCATTTTTTCTGTTAATCCACCCCAAATAATGACTTATCGTAAATATTAATTCACCCCAAGAAATTATAAATTTTAAATCAAAGTTTTTTTGGGGGTTTTTTTGGCATTTTTTGAAAAAATTGTTTTGCTTACCCCCAGAGTAAAAATTACCAAAAATCAGGGACTTGTTCCCATTTCATAAGTGCATATGGTATTCGAGATACTTACAAGGAATTTTTTACAATTTAAAAAAAAAGAAAAAAATGTTTTTGGCTTGTTTATAGGGGTGGGCGTGACGTAGACCCCACACTTAGCAATAGCAGACCAAAGTCGCTCGCATTTGGAGCGATCGCACAGGTCAACCCAATTGGAGTGCAATGGAAGGAACTCGCTCTGGGAGAATTTAGTGTAAATTTTAGAAAATATATTTTTTTTTATTTTGGGGTGAATTAATATTTTGGGGGGAATTAACAGAAAAGTCTTTGAAATTAATCACGAAAAAAATCCCAGAATGCTTAATTTATCAAATTTATGATATAAAAGATTCCACATAATTGAAATATGAAGTATATGAATACTTAATATGAAGATGAAGACATAAAGTGATCAATTCAATGGAAAAAATGAGCAGGCTTAATAAAAGAATGAGTAAACTATCATGTGATTTTTTTATCACTACGCAATGTAGAACTTTTAACACCTGCTGCACTGAAGTAATTTTTATAAAGCATCTCACTATACATGTGACGTTGCTAAGCACACTCATGCTAAAGGTTTCACTTGCCAGGTTAAACGCTTTTGTTAATACCTGATTAATGAAATAATATCAAAACAGACTAAAATAAAAAAAGTAAATCCTTTTTACTTTGCATGTCACTCATATAGACTAAAACCTTATTGTTAGAAAGGAATAAAAGAACAAAATAAATAAATTCATAATATGCTTTGTGGAAGTAAATTCATTGTGCAGAAATTTGAATCAATAACGGAGAATATATGCAATAAAACTAAAGTAGATTTGCTCGTGTTATGGCGTCCATCTTAGTTCATCGTAAATATTATTAGCCTTTTCATAATACAACGAAAGAAAATAATAACAAGGTTTTTACCTAAATCCAAGCGACTCGGAAATTTCTATTTAACTTTATCGATTTCATAAGAAATAATAATCCATGAGCAGGGAAAGAAAAAGTTTATATTATTTATTACATTTTATTTTTCTTATAAAAAATTAAGAAAATTGACAGGATCAAGTACTAAAACCGTATACAAAAAGGCCCTTGAAATTCTTGTTAGAACAAGCCAGACCAATTGCGAAAGAAGGAGAGGTCGTTTAATCTTCAGATGAGAGCGTCCACGCCGAGAACAACAACGACAACGACCGATACAAGGAGAAAGAAAGAAAGAAAAATGACAAAAGTGAGAAGAGAATTATAACTTGAGATCCTCAATTATCGAGTGTTCATCACCTGTTCCTAATTAGAAACTGAAGAAAGAGAAAAAGTAGGAGTGAATAGAATGAACGCTACATGAAATAAAATAAAGCAGTTTGTAATTGTGTGTAAGCGCATGCGCGAATTAAAAAGACAGGGTTTAATGAATATGTTCTTGACGGAATCGAGACAATTGGAAATAAAATAAATTCAATCATAAAAGACACTAATTAAACTGATAGAGCAATCAAATTTTAATTGTTCTCCGAAATCTTACATTTTTGCACTTGACATTTTCTTCTTTCCTATTTTACCATGTTCGAATTTCTTGGCTTTCGTTTTCTTGTCAGACATTTTCTCATCCATGCTGAGATTTTCTACCTTGATTGCGCAATTATCTTCTTGAGTTTTCCATTTGCAAAAAAGAATACATTTTATCGTGAAGGCCAACTTTTAGCTTACAGATACACCATTCGTTTGTATATGACAAAGTTGCTTGCACAATTCGCAACAGATTGTCATTTCTACCCATTCATGTCGATTTTTACTACGCTAGCTTTTTATGAAGATTTCTTATCATCACATGCGACATTTATTCTTCTGATGTCTTTCAGGTATAAAAAATAATAATTGATTAATATATTTTAATATATCTTAATAATATATTATAATATAGACATATATTATAATATGAAATGATAATTATTATTTCTTTATTTCAGTATTTTCTCAGATAAGACATTAATATCTGGTAATTAATGCAAGACATTCCTCAGCACATACACTGTTCCAAGCAGAGCTGTCACATGCATACTTCAAATGTTGCCCTGTATACCCAAAGAAGACGTCCTGCGAGACAGAAAGATTCCTAGAAATAGTAGTGAGTGCCCCAACTACAAAAGGGAAAACTTGAACTGTTGCTTGGTACATTTGGCTGATTTTCCCTGCTAGGTGTCTTGGTACCTGTTTTTCCGCCTGTCCTGCCTTCACGATGTTCTTATCCTAATGTACTGCAAATTCAGGATCTATTAATGACTGCTCTTGTGCATAAATATGATACCAGGGCGATTGCTTTCCAAGCGTTTGTCAGTCAAAAGAGTCGTATTCCACATGAGCTTCATTTGCTCATTCTCGGCTGCCATATTCCCTTGGTTTTGTACTTTGAGTCTGTAATTCTAAATTTTCTGTCCGATCTTGACTACACTGAAGTTAAATGAACAAGAAACAAAAATAATGAGACAAACTCATATTTCTTTGCTGAGAAGAACTATATCTAGGCACGAATGTTCAATGACATAGTCATTTCAATCTTTATGTCCGATAAAATCTTTATTTTTCATTATAGATTATTATTATTATTATTATTATTATTATTATTATTATTATTATTATTATTCTACTGATTGCATAAGTATAAAATTTGCCTAGGCATGAAGTGAGAGTAACCTAAATCAATTCTGCCTTTACTTTATATTTTCTCTTTTACATTGGTATGCATTGATTTTGTCTTGGGAATCACCTACTGTAATCTGTATTCAGACTTTGTTTGTCTGCAGAATAGAAGATTTGCACAGGGAAATAAATTAAGTAATATTATTTACTACTTGTGCCGTCATATCAAGTGGCTCTTTTAAATATTTCTGAATTATTTATTTTCATGAAGCGTACATGAGCAAAATAGTAAATGGAAATGACTGATAATAAATTACTATAAATTATTTATTCATTAAACTCTTACTGAGATGAACATTGATCTTTCTTGCAATTCACTCACTCACATTATACATATATATATATATATATATATATATATATATATATATATATATATATATATATATATATATATAGTATGTGAGTGTGTGCCGAAAATCAATATTCTGATTTTTCCTAATCGAAATTCTGATTTTGCGAAGTGGGTCGGATCAAGAACTTCTCCCCCCCCTCCTCGTATAGACAAGTGTAAAGTATTTTTCTAGATAGACGCTTTTTATGAAAAGAAGTACTATCGTGGCGTATATATATATATATATATATATATATATATATATATATATATATATATATATATATATATATATATATATAGGGGCTGTTGATAAAAGTATGAAGAAAACGCGCATCATATCTAACAACTAAAATTTGATGTACAAAGTCATCACAGGGTTACAATCAGCAGAAAGTCTGTTTATTGATGAGGAAACCAGTCGAAAAGCCGAAACTGATAATACTTGGTACTCTTAGCGTTCACAAGAAGAGAATTAACTATCAACTGAGACAATAACGCAATTTCTGTAGATACTTTCACTTGTAAATGTATTAGTTAAAATAATGAACTAATGCTGTAAAAACAAAAGTATGTGTTACATTTTCATGTTTTCTTTCTTGATGATTACAGTTTTTTGAGTGAAAAATTAACGTATATTTATCGTAAAAATTTGTTTCTCCTAATTTACAATTTTCCGCAAATCGATCAGCAGTCCTAACAAGTAGGAAAAAACTTTTTCTTATACGTATTCACAAATATATTTATCCGGTTCTGCACCCAACCATTTGACGATCTAAAGGATAGGCTTTTTTTTCCACATTTTGTTCTGGTTTAAATATCTAACGTCCTCTTTGAACTTTCCATTTGCTTCCATACTGTGAGGAAAAAAAACTGAAAAAACTAAATCTTTTCTTTGTCCCATTTATCCTATCAGTGCCGACAGAATGGTGACTATTTTTTGTTTTGTTTTGTTGGTCAGGTGGGAAAGGAGCAGTGTTGTTGAAATCCTTACTAAACAAACAACTTTACTAACCCTTTATAGTTACAGTGGTCAATTGACAGGATTACCACGTGATCTCTAAAGTTGTATAAAAGGAGAGGGAATCTATCTATCTTTTTAAAAAAAATACCTTCCATAGTTATAAGTCGTGGAAAACGATAATCTATTTCGCTACTTAAAGAAGGTGCTATTGGGATTTTTCCTCGAAATGCTCAGTCTCTGATCGTTTGGAAGATCGCAAGCATTTTCTCGTTTCAAATAACAACCGAAATATAGAATAAAAAAGATTAATCTTACCAATTCTGGAAGGAGCATAAATCGGAATAATTGGTACTTACCTAAAAGAAACAAAAAGAAAATGCAATTCAATTAAGTAACAAAATAACAAAAGTAACAAAATTCTATTCTTATAAAATACATTTATCAATGAAAAGAAAGTACAAAATCAAAAACAGCGACGTTTTCCTTCCATTAGGTTTTGTTTAAGTTTACAAAAACAATTTTTATTTTAAATAACAAAATCGCACCAAAAAGTTAAAAGAAAATACTTAAAAGTTGTACCCATCGTTGTAGGAGCACTGAGAACAATTCATAAGAGCCGAGTAAAAAATGTGGAAGAATTGGTCATCTGAGGAATAACTACGACAATCCAGAACATCACATTGCTAAAAACAGCAAAAATACTGAAGAGAATACTGGAATGATGGAATTTGCTGTCATCTGATCTCTCTTGTAACGCAACGTTATTACTAGTATAAATACCCAGTAATTATGGGAAAGGCCGACGAAAATGGCTGGAAGAACTGGAAATCCGACGAATAATTGAAATCACGCAAAATAGAGTATAAGCTATGGATAGGAGTATTATTGAAAACATTTCTGTCAATATTCAACAATGATCACGAGAATCTGGTGAGTACATACAGATGCATTAATAATGATATAGTTATGTGAAAAGTAAGGGGTTGAATGTAGTGATAAGTATTATGACCATGTGGAGGAGAAGAAAGTGTTGGAAAAGTGAAAAACCTGTGGGATATTCTGATACAGACAATGACCTATTTAGAGCACAATAAACCAGATTTAGTCCTGCTGTACAAAGAAAAAATAGTAGCTACATGATAGAAATCTATCCATTTGGTATGAGAATTGAAGACAAAGGAAAAAAAGATCAGCGACTACAAAGATTTAAAATATGAAATTAATTTTAGTACTAGTAATTATTGTACAATTGGTGTGTTGCTAAAAAAAGACGTGCAAAAACCTTGCAGACATTGAATTGTAATTTGGAAATAGAGCAGTTATAAAAATCATGCCTGTTCAGAACAGCAAGGGTACTTCTAAAAGTATTTGATAGAGTCTTTCGGAGAAAAGAAAAAATATTTTCTTCAATCACGAGAAGTGAGCTGAAAATAAACTTAACAAGATACACCATCATATGCTGCGTGGAAGTGAAATATTTTTTTATCCTAAAAAGTTCTTGAAGTTAAAGTATTTTTGTGAAAATTCAAATTGATCGCCACATTTTAAGTGTGAAGATCAAACGTGATCATTGTAACGTGATCATTGTAACGTGATCATTGAAAATCAGTTAAACTGTAGACTTCACTGTTTACCAGATAGCGGGTGATATTGAGAGTGGACAGTTCGATAAATATCTAAACCTTGAAAAGAAATATACAGGGTTTGCCAGAAATATCTCTTACTGCGTTACCATTATGTAGGAGGCATTTCTGCCGCACCCCGTATAAAACTATACACTTTGAAAATGACTATGATACATTATTAAAGAATTTAGAACGATACGGAAGAGGGTAACAAAAGTACTGAAGAAAATTTTCCACAATGCAGAAAATAATATGGCCGAAAATTAGACAGAAATGTTCAGAAGAGGGATAGTTTTCTGGGGCTGAAGACAAAATAGGTGTCACTTGACTCCTAGCAATGTAATCAGATACTTCTGATGGGAAAATTCATATAATACAGTTAATTATGATATTACATTACGAAGCTACTTTTAAAATAGAATATTAATGATACAGGCAGTAGCAAATTACCTTAAACGATTTGTGTCATTATGATTAGTTATTTGAGAGGGAAAATAGATCGCATTGCATTATTAGTAGCATTAGCCTTGCTTTTATTATCCTTACAGGTTTCTAGCATTTATCGCTCGGGATCAATTGAT
This sequence comes from Acanthosepion pharaonis, assembly GCA_903632075.3. Classification (NCBI taxonomy): domain Eukaryota; kingdom Metazoa; phylum Mollusca; class Cephalopoda; order Sepiida; family Sepiidae; genus Acanthosepion; species Acanthosepion pharaonis. Next base: position 1,301,455 of record CAHIKZ030005431.1, on the reverse strand, counting down.
AGCGAATCTCAAATCTCCATCTTTCTCACATACGTCAATACTGCAGTGAATCTCCGCCAACACGTCCATTCCCCGGATCCAGCCTATTTGTAAGGGTCGTCTAGACCGTTCCAAAGGGTTCATTGATCTTGGCAGCATCCATAACTTCCGATATTTCTGTTTTTGTTTTTCTCGTTCATCATCTCTCACGTCTGTATGTGATAGTACGTCCCCATTTAACTGACATTATTTTCATTTCATTCAACCAAGCACACTAGATTGTTGGTTCAAATATGATGATTCATAAATTTTTAAAGTTCCTTTTCTCTTTCTCTTTATTTGCTTCTTTAATCGAATTCAAGTCTGTTGCACATAAATAAGAATTCTACCCAATTCAGCTTTTTCCCTGGCGCTCAAACTGCTTGAGTTTAAGCGTGCTACTAGAGTGGTATATAGGTCCCACTCTTTTATTGTTAAATTAGGTCAATATAACCGCCACTTCTACTCCAAACGTTTGTTTTCTTACACTTCCCGCCTGTGGAACTCCCTTCCGTTTCTTTGCTTCCCTGATAACTACACTCTTCAAAAATTTAAATACAACGTCAAAATTGCTTCTTTAATCCTTTCGTCGGTCCCCCACTATAGACAATCTTTTCTCACACTTCCACTCTCTGTAACCCCCTACGTACTAGTGACATTTCCACCTTGCTTGTTGTGAAATAATTCAAAACCTCATATTGCTTTGATAGACAATAAAATGTACCTCACTGTTTTTGCTTCAATGTTTACTATTTTCTTTTATTCTATTTATTTTGTTACCTTCATAGGATTTTTTCGAATACAAATATCTTTTTACTGTCATCAATGATTTATTTTAACGTTTCGAGTTTCCTCAGCAAAACTTTGTCCTTTACATTTATTATTTTTCTCCGTACAATGAATTTTTCATTTATTTCAATCTTGCTATTTTTTTTAATTAAAGTTTTACTGATCTATTCTTTGTCAATTTCTTTTACAGTTTCTCGTAGACATTACTTGCCTTTCTCTATTCTCTTCACTTGACATCATTTCTACTTCTTTTCTCATTGCATAGAGTTTACCTTTCTTTCCTCGACGCTGGCTGGTTATATGCGTTGTCTTTCATTATTCAGCTCTCTACTTTTTTTAGATAGAATTCAAGAAACGTTCAACATATATAATTATAGTATTTTTCCATGTATTCAATCCTTTTTCGGTCTTTTTTATTTAGATTTATTTTTGAAATCTGATTCTTGTCTGAACAGGTTTTCCTTTTCTACATCATTATCACCGATTATTTCTCTCTTCCTAACTTGAGGCAGAAAACCATCGCTTCTTGCTTCTGATTTCGTGTTGCAGTTTTCAAAATATTTTGCAAAAATTACAATGGCAAGATGTTGTCATAAAAACTGAACATTTACTGATAAAGATTTTTTTTACAATGATGTTCACCCTGTACAAGGCCCCAGAGCCACTCAAGGTACGGTATTACAGAGGTACAGTTTCTGGGGATATGTGGCAAAGATAACGTATTCAAGTGTAGGGTGATCACTAAAAGATCGGGAAAGCATCTTCTTGGGTGCCGGTTGAATTAGCCAGTTCAGAATGTAAACTATCCGATCAGATATTTTTCTCCTTTCCATCGGATGTGACGTCATTGTTGCATTTTGCTTATATATATATATATATATATATATATATATATATATATATATATATATATATATATATATGTATATATATATATATATATATATATATATATATATATATATATATATATATATATATATATATATATATATATATATATATATATATATATATATATATATATATTTATACGTTTCATAAATAATATAGACAAGTGTTGTCTATTTATTTTATGTAAATTCTTTTCATAACGTCTGATAAATTTAATAACATTATCATTGAACGAAGAAAGAAATTCATAATATTAATCCATATTTTTTAATACAATCTAAGCTTTAAGCCATTATCAAAGATGTCAATTACAACACATTAAGCAATATACGGACAAGGCAGTGATGATAGTCTGCCATTGTTCACATAGATGATTTCTAAGCAACGATAAACACATGCATATAAGACGCTAGAAGCGAAAATCGCACCGCATCTCATGACGTCACACATGACCACACGAGAGTGAATTGGAGAAGTATGAAGTATGGGAAGCCGTTGGTATAAACCAATGGCTTCTGTTACCAATTATAGACATTAAAGATATTTGTAGAGATTCCATAGTTGATATATATATATATATATATATATATATATATATTTTGTAATATCTGATCATCTGAATCATTTTTAGGCTAATTCCTTCCTCTCAATCCGCTGCATTTAACAGAATTCGCTGTTCTAACTAGCCATGCTTTTTGGTGTTGACGTAATTTTAAAGCGGGAAGTTATTTTTAGGGGGCATTATATCGTAAAAAATGCAAGAATAGAAACATTTCTTCAATCAATCATTAATTTGATCGTAATATTTCTTTCTTCTCTTTCCAACTTAATATACCTTTCCCACGCCATAGTTGGAGGGGAGGTGATCTCTCTCATAGATGTTGATTATTAATTCAGGCGGCGTCCATTAAAGGCGTGAAACTTTTACTCTTGGCCAAAATGTCTAGCTCTAAATTCTCCCCTCTAAAATATAACCTATCCGATCTTCTATCCAACTAATTTATATTTCTGAAATTGGCTTCCTGTGACCCTGCTTTTTCTGTCTAAGCGATAAGGCCAATCTTAACTCCCCACTCGCCTTTATTCTGATAAGGGTATTTTAACTTATGCGATGTTAAAACTTAATAGCTAATCTCATATTATCAGTTCCCTAACTAACCTACCCTAATATAGATATTAGAAGAAGAATAACCTAAAATAATGCACGGTGTGAAAAGTATGGTGTTTTAAGATAGCAGGGCATTATACTATAAGCCCGTTGAAAGTAATTGTTAAGTGAAGCATTTAACTCCACAACTGAACCGACTAATTTTGATCATTTCTCGGGGGAGAAATTGTATTTTTTTTTTAATTTAAACATTTGTAGATTTTGGGTTGTAACTTATATAATTCGTTATTTTTCTACCAACTTCGAGTAAAAATGGATAAAGAGGAATAAAAGAAATAAAATAGCTTTTCATTTTCATTTTTCTTTTTTCGTAAGTGCCTAACTTAAAAGATAAAACTTTAATCATGCACAAGATCTCCTCTGCAATTTATATGCACATGTGTGCTTGGGGTCTGTACATTTATATACACCCGTATTTATGCGATTGTCATATCTACATTTTTAATTCGCTTAGCAGAATCTAGCTTACGTTACATGGAATTTATAAATTCATTTTCGTTCCTATAATACTTCGAATGTTTTTCCCGCAAATATATAATTGCCAATGCCAGCTCCAATCCATGTAATTTTGCTCTAAATGAAGTTTAATACTAATTCTATGTGGAACCGCAATATTGAATTTTAATTACTGAAGTTAATTCTCATTTAGAGTAAACTGATGGCAAGAATTATTTATTACTATTTAAAAACATGCAATAGCTTATACGTTAAAATAAAGCTGAGTTATTGAATAATGAATAAATAATATTACCATTTAAACTAATATGTTTATTTCGCGTCTTTTCAAGCGATTTAGTGCATTTTTAAAAGTTTCCCCTCAGAAACTCCAATATAAAATAGATCGTAAATTTTGTAATTCTATTTTTTTTTAAATTATTTTATTAGGTGATGTGAATAAAGATTAGGATGTACTTCCACAATTACATGCATGATGGTGACATATTTTACAAAACTAAACGATTTACATAAACGAGACAAGATGGCGGAAAGTGGCTGATAATTTCTTCTGTAAATTTGTTTATAGCGATGGTTTTAGCTTGAGTAATATATTTATTTTATTACTTTTATTAATTAAATATTTATTATTTGAAAGCGTGTTGACGATACTTGTGATTTGTAACATCTATTTAGTTGTCACATATAATCTCTTTGGGGATTGAATAAGAAGCCGTTGATCTTAAAGAGGATTAAAAGTAATTAAAATTTGAATAAGATTCGTACAATGCAAGATTCATATAATATAAAATCTAGAATAAAGATTAGCCACTAAATGAACGATTCAAATTCATTTGGACATTTAGAGAAAAAATTGAAGACACCGCGTTTTATAAATAAAACCAAACTAATCTCCGTATATCAGTTAAGTAAACTTTTAAGCGTTGATATTTCAAATTTAAAGTTGACAATTCGACTTTCCCTGAATTGTTAAGCTTACACAATATTATTATATGAGACGCTGGGTTGATAATCAAGATGAGAGCATTCATTATATGACAATTTGAAAGTGTCTGAAAACCCTAGCACCGGTTGACCAAAGCCTTAGTGAGTGAAATTGGGTAGACGGGACACTTTAGAAGCTGTCGATGGTTCTCCTAGCACGAGTCATTGTGATCGAGGGTTGAGTTTGCTGGCCTTGTTCAGACTGTTGACCACGCTAGATACCACTCTCTCTCAAAGAAACTCAATCTAAGGTCCGCTCAGCATAGTTGCAGTATGGGATCTCTGGGTATTGAACAAAAACAACTGTGCCTCAGCTGACGTCTGCAACAGGGATTAGCTAGCCCCAACCTCATAGATGGGCATCCACGGATATGAGAGGTCAGCCATCCACCCATCAATGCACTGCATATCCCACTTTTTGATTATAATGAGCGTGTATTTTAACTTCTATACGTTCGCAGTGATAGAAATGCTATTCTGCAATACTTTATTCCACGCGTCTCGTACCTATTGTTATACTACACTAGAAGTTACAGAAGGGGTAAGTGAAGGGATCAAGTGTCGTTCTATCATATTTAATCAGTTAGGGCAAATTTAGAGACCATGTCTACCAGGAAACTTGTCAAATATTTTCCTGAAAATGTTCACTTGAAGTAGTGAGCAGAATCCTGATAGAATAGCACATCGTCTGTCGGTTACAGGAATAGCAGCAGAACGGAGTTCAAAGTTACAACGATAAACCCCCAGAAAGAGCAAAACGTATTACTTATTCCAGCCCATACCATGATGTCAAAGCTTAAGTCGCAGGCTGATACACTCTGGACGATTTGAGCTTCTCAAGGATACGACACAGGCACAAAAGATCATCCGTTGCAGAGAGAACCAAATCCTGTTTTAGTCACTGAACAGTTTAGGACGCTATTCGAATTCCTAGATGGCACTCTTGTGAGGCCACGAAAGTTATGCCTGACGATAGTGCGGCCTAAGTTGGAGTCTATTAGAACCATTCCAACCAGTAGTAGCACTGTAATTAAACAATTCCCAAAGGTACGTGTTGATACTCATGAGGCCATTTGTACTGGACAGTATCGTAGCATTTGTTACCATCTAATGCTAAGACGTAGATGATTTACTGTGTGTCCGTGCGTCAATAGATAGCCGAAGAAATTTTATCAGACTATGATTACACACAGGCCAAAACCTGACATCACAAAGGCCAGAGTATAAAGCCGCAACAGAAGAGAAAAGAAGAGAAAAGCCGCTCTAAAAAGCCAGAGCGTTCGCTCCCTGCCAGACACTCCCCAGCAGCCGATGTTGAAGATATGCTTCTGATGTTTTTCATAATACAGAGATGAAAATGTTTTCTGTATGTTCGTTCGCGAAAAGAACAAAAAATTACATAGAGCTACGTAATAAAGTAGCACTTCCTTTCGGCGAAATAAGGCCGGCTACACGACGTGACATGATTTTACTTGAGTCTGCCTATATTTCTGAGATGAGATATTATGTACATTATTTACACTATTGTCCTCATCTTTTTCGCCATATCTATCACAACGTTTCGGCCGTTGTACGCTCCGGCTTTCTTCAGGTGGTTGGAATGTCGAATCGAACCCTTTATTTCCTTCACTGGGGTAGACTGTTCTAGTTCCACGTGCCATGTGTGATGGATGTCAGTTATCAGTTATCTCCTGTTAATTTCCCTATGAAAGTTCTCCACTGCCTTAACTCACACTCTTTGGGTCCTGTCACTGGATCTAACCAACGCCTTTATCCACTGTGCCATGTGTCCTTGAGGACATCTGCGTATGAATTTCAGGGTATTATAAACCTAATGTCTTCAGCAACCATTTTTACCAGTGCTCAATACCAGCATTAATGGGAAAGGTGTGATCTATTTCCTGATAGTAGATTTAAAAGTTCTTCATTATTGTGAGTTTATGTTATTTCTTTTCATAAAAGAAAACTACACAAAGCATCCAAAATAGCATTCAAAAATCCATCATTGCTAATAAATTACTGTCCGCCAAAGTAAACCTTCCTCTTCATAATGCTCTAAGAATTTTCAATTTAGTTAACCTCAGGTAAAAAGCTGATTAATTCATGAAATGAGTGCCTTTGAAGCTAATTTTATTAATATATTTACTATTTTTCTAATATAATGGAGCTTCCTTTTTCTGAAAGCGATTAGATTAAATAATGGCTTTATATTTCTCTTCAAAAATGATCTGGAACTCACCTTCAGTCCACCACCTTGCCTCACAACATCGCCCATATCCACTTTGTGAACGTCTCAACGTGTTTTCCATCAGTTAACTTTGCGCCATCTATCAAAACCTAAGTTAACAAAGCATTTGTCAGTGAAGTAATCGGTTGAAAATTCGGTCTTTATTCATTGTTGATCATTTCATTTTCCTTGTGAGTGTCTATTACAATTAAGGCTAGTGATCGGCCTCATATGATTTGCCACTTGGTTTAGGACGTGGCATTTTGTACTTTTCGATAATTCCTTGAGACTAAATGACTTGAAACAAACGAATTTCATAATACAACTTTTCAGTTAATGCGAGACACAAATCAGTGAGAGCAGGACTTCAACTTGTCCTTATCAAACCGACGTTGCAATCCCCCGCGATCTTCAACGAACGTTTTCGCAGTTCAGATGTATCTGTGTATCATTTTTGCAATTTCCACTATTGTTTTACTTTTTTACCAGCTATGAAGTTACTAAAAATTTATTTTTGTTGAACAAATTAGATTTACGAACAACTTTAAAGTTTCAAACTTACAGCCAATTTAATTCTTGAACCTCCCAACTGATTATACATCACAAAATTCAGTGATTGTCATTTGTTTAAATCTGTCCAGAACGAATAGATTTTCATCTTAATTGCTCAGGCAGATTTAAAATCTCCTTTACATTCTTTTGTTGATTCTAATAATTATTTTATATATCGGTAAAACATTAAGTAGCTGATAATGTCAAACGCAGTGTTATATATTTTTCTAAACTACATATTCCGTATCGATACTACATATTTTTCAATCCAGTTCCCAGAATTACTTTCTTCTCGAGCAGAATTGGTCATATCCAGCTTGATATAACATCATTTCCCACATACAAATGGAAATATAAATTCTTATTTAAACAATATGAGTTCATACAACAAAAGGGCACATTTTTCAGGCCTTTCGAGACACGGTTAGGTTTTCAATTACAGAATTTAAGTAATGTTAGGCCTGATCTGTATTTAGATAAAAATCGATTCGGAATTAACATTATCAGAATTAATCAGAAGAAATATTTCTCAATAATACGTAACAGGCTATCAAGTTTAAAAATGGAGTACAAGGTTCCCATCTCATTTAAGCGAACAAAAAGAAATGGAAAAATCTATTAATTCCCTTGTTCTTTATCATAATGATATTATTTCTCAAGGACAGTTGTGTTAACGTTGTTGACAAGTAAGCCGCAGGCTTTTACCGCCGATACGTAATTGACAAGAGAAGGAGGAAATTCCATGTCGACTGCGTTCTATCTTGGAGGGATGCATGACGTCATCAAGCTGTCTGATCGATAAGATGAAGAAAGGCACTTCAAAATCTGGCCTTTATCATTTCTCGATCATATTTCTGGCTTCGTTGAAATTTTACATTAGTATAATTTTACTCAGAATAATATTTTTTAATGTGAAGCTACGCAAAAAATGGCAGTTGATTCATTCATACAATTATTATATTGACCAATATTTTTTAAATTCACAAAACTAAACTACTACAAAAGGTTCCATCAGTTATAAAACATATAAATTAGTAAATAATTATACGATAAAAATTATAGCCATTAAATTTGTACATATTTTCTCTAATATGTTAATATTGACTTCACAAACAAATGTTTTGAGTCTTTGTTCAAAAACGCGTTGAAATGGCATCTATAGATTTATCAGATTAAGATATCTATATAGTGGAAATTTAGGCTCAATAGATTCAATGAATTCCAAATCATTAAAAAATCTTAAGTTTCTATATATTCCTTTTTGAACATCACTGCTGGTTTCTGAAGTCATTCTCAACATTGCATTTAAATGTTCCTTTCTTTATATTGACGCAGGCATACAATACTAACACAGATTCGAACCCCTTATCATCGAGAAGCATTTTTCAAGTTAATGTTTTATACGATTTCCTACAATAGTGAGTTCAACCTACTCTATATAATCAACTTCGCTAGCCTTGTGTTGACCATAAACTCAAACCAGAGATTTCTTTTTATTCTGCCGTATCAACCATCTTACACAGTATTCTCGAAATTTTACTGAGACGTTTGGAATATCGGGTAACATGAACTGATTTTTCTCTCAATTATTAGAATTGTCTAATCAATTAAATTATAGTTTTCCAAAGACAGTCGGAAAATTAATTAACCTCCATTTTGAAACTCTTATTCCATAATTATAACTTATAAAATATTATGTCAATAATTTGTCTTCTTCATTATGATTGGCATCTGCTTGTAACTAATAAAAGGGCAAGCGTTGGGAATGATGGATGGAAGGAAGGAAAGATGGAACGGGACTACAGACGGACGAATAATAAAAGTGGCATAGAATGTTCTGAGAAGTGGTCGACGGAAGAAATCGATGGCGATATCTCCTTTCTCTCACTATCTCTCATTGACTCCCTCTTTCTATTTCAGGTTTAGTCTTTCCTCGATACAATGCTGTCTATATGTATCTAGCAATGACCTGAAAGTAATGTTGACAGAAATATGAAGAATAAAAAAAAATGTTCCTTGATATTTTTTTCACTGACAATAACAGAATAACTAAAAAATCCACCTGGTTAAGCCATTTAAAGTATTTAAGAATAATGAAAAGCATTCAAAGTTGCAAGTTGGATTTACTCAAGGACGTTTCGATGTCGTATTACAAACTTGCTTATGGATTGGATCATATCTGAATATATTTATGGCCGTTCCTCCCATGCAATCGTGTGGGTCACTTCTGATCAGGACAGAAAGGAAAGGGCAGACAAGAGAAGCGCGGATATATATATATATATATATATATATATATATATATATATATATATATATATTGACTATAGTTACTTTCTCACCAACATGACGTGGCTTCCTTCTATCTTTTCTACAAATATTTTTATGCCAATCTTTCTGACGAGCTTTTTTTCCTGGTGCCACGACTACATGAATTTAAGCATGATACTAGATTAGTTTCTAGGTCCCACTCTTTTATTTTTGAAATAGCTAAATGTAACCCCTATTTCTACTCCAACAGTTTCTTTTCTCGCACTTCCCGCCTGTGGAACTCCCTTCAGTTTATTTACTTCACTGAAAACTGCAATATTCAAACATTTGAATGCAACATCAATCGTCGTCATCTGTCGCATTGAATCCCGTTCAACTTTTATCATTTCCTCAATCCACCCTATTTTCTCTCTGTAACCCCCTACGAATTAGTAACATTCCCGCATTGCTTGGGGTGAAATGATTAAAGGCATATGATAAAAATATAGTTTTAAGATAGGCTATACTTATAGGTAAAAGTACTTAATATCAGGAATAAAGGGTATGTGAATGTAAAAGTGGACACAGGTCAAACCCGAACGACAACAGTCGCAATGCATGAAGATTGCGTTCGAGCATGGAACAGACTATTGCCGCTCAGTTTTGACTTCAGTGTTCACATTATATGTGTGTGTGCGCGCGCGTGCGAGCGTGCATATGTCAGCTCGTGCTTATTTTTAATAAATATTTATTTAAATTGCCAGTGGGGATGTTTTCTAATTATAATTTGGAATACAACTTTGGAAATAATCAATTATTTACTTTCGCATGTAGTAAACAGGTCTCGAAAACAGAAGTTGACACCTCCGTTGCTAGAATACAAGTGAGCAAATTTTTTTGTTTGTGCAGGCTGATCACGCATAACTTCTGAGTAGAAAATAAAGTAAAAATTGAATATATTTCAGCCAATAAGAAGGCATCGCGTCTAAAACGAAAACTCATCTCTGTGAGCCAGCTAAGACCTCTAAACGAAGCAGAACACGTCATTTCGGAGAGAAAACATTTTAACTACAAAACGAGGCTCACGTCAAAAAAGATATTCTACTTATTTCCGTCATCTTCCTAATATTATCAATTTTTTTCTTCAGGAAGATTCCGGGAAAACCATCGCAGGATTTGCAAAGATTTAATTAAGTACATAGGTTTGGTTAAGAAATTATGTCTTGAGCGTTCCGTTAGACGAGAGAAGACAAATAATAATAATTCAATATTATTAGTAGAAAGTTTGCTGAATTTCATGAGGAACAATTGGACTCCATCTTGGGTTTAAAACAGTTATATGTTTATACATCAACTATTGACTAGAAATGAATTTGGCAAACTATATCTTTTTCTTTATTTTGCACTTGAATATTTCTACATTTAGTTCTTTGTTTCCTATAATGCTGTTAATATTTACGAATTTACACGACGCTTCTATTTAGCCATCCTCTTTCGCCTATTTTCAAAAGGTTTAGATAAGACATAAACGTGCATAAACATATATACAACGATATTTACTAAATTTACATTAAAATAGCTTTAGGATAGATGAGATTACGAATTCTACAGTAGATTCATGTTTCATGTTTTCTTAGTATAATTCTTTTATTGGATTTTACTAAAAAATTACCAAACTTTTTCCGTGTTTGTATAGAAAATAAGCTCAGCGACACTGTGCTCAACTGTAGGTTCACAATATAAAGATATTAATCATTTAATTGAAATATAACTCCGCCAAACGCAGATTAACACTGATCTTTATAATACAGTGCTAATTAAATATATATGTGAGTATTTTATATTATAAATATTTATCCGCGTGGGTGGCGGCTGCCTCGGACCATTCATTTTTCATGGTGCCCTATAAATAGACATGAACAATGAAACCTACTTTTTTTTTCTATCGTCTGACGTTCGGTTTATTACGGAGAAACTTTGTTATATGCGTACTTGATGCGGTTTTAGTAAGACCCCAAAAACGTAATCTTTATATTATATGCACAGCTGTGTCTGAAAAGAAATTGAGCGCTGTATTAAAGCAAAACGAAAATCAAAGTTAACCTGTGTTTGGTTGAATTAGTAATAGTTCATATATATATATATATATATATATATATATATATATATATATATATATATATATATATATTTCTTAGATGAGATGTAACTATTTACACTATTTACAGTGTTCGTACTGTTGTCCCTCGTCTTTGTCATATTCGGTATCAGTTATTAGCGTTGGTTGAAATAATCCACTGACTTGATCCAAAGAGTTGTGAATTCAATACCTGGTCACAGCAAAGGTGAGCAAAATCTTGGAGATTTGAGTTAAAAGGTAAAAGGAAATGAAATAATTGAATGTGATACAATCTACACGAGTGGACGAATCAAAGAGTTCAGTCTGAAATTCCAGTCACTTCAAGAAGGCCAGAGTGTACAATGAACGTCATGAATATAACAACAATGATGAAAACTACAGTCTGAACAATATAAATAGTGCGTGTATATATATATATATATATATATATATATATATATATATATATATATATATATATATAAATATAAATATGTTGTAGTGGTTCCAACGAGAGAAAAGTATGTATATTAAAAAGAAGAGGGGGTGCCGCAAACGTTTTTTTTTTGTAATGTGGATTTATTGAAAAATATTATACTTTGTTTTACATAATTTCGACACGTGTTTCTGGTCTAGTCTCATAACCGTCTTCAGGTGAAAGTGGAATTTTTTACATATTATTAAAATAATTAATTTTTCTTCATGTTCAATGTGGAATATTCTCGATATGAGACATTCTGTTTTTGTGTGGTGGCAATCCAATTTTTCTTTATAGAATTGCAATCCGAATTTTCTTTATCGGCATTTAAATTTTAAGATCCAAGTTCACGTGCGTGTAAAAAAACAATTAAAAAGGATTGAAATGATCCAAGATAGTTACTCGGATTAAACCTTAATTGTTTTAATGTTTTCACGGAACCTTTCATTGACAATTCTTGAAAGAAAATTCGTTTCTAACACAAACAGAATGTCTCATATCGAGAATATTCCACAGTGAACATGAAGAAAAATTAATTATTTTTAATAATATGTAAAAATCTCCACTTTCACCTGAAGACGGTTGTAGACCAGACCAGAAACACGTGTCGTGAAATTATGTAAAACAAAGTATAATATTTTTCTCAATAAATCCACATTACAACCAAAAAACGTTTGCGGCACCCCCCTCTTTTTTTTATATATATATATATATATATATATATATATATATATATATATATATATTTTTACATATGTGTGTATATATATGTGTGTGTGTGTGTGTGGTGAAGGAATAACACCTTTAATATGTATTATAATTACCTGAAGATTAAAGTAATGCACAGGTTCCAATATAAGGAGTACAACAACAATACGCTGATCTTATAACCTTCTTGGGCGCAAATATAGCGAATACCAAATTGGTATAGTTTATTTCATATACTTTTGCACCTGTTGATGCATTTCATCAAGTGTTATAGCTTTTTTTTTTAACTCAAACCATCCGTCCTAGCGAAATTGTTGAACATCTTGTGAAGCATGCTTACGAGAGGAGGCATCAAATGGGCGATATTATTCTTCTGGAATAACAAATGGACTTCTTGCTGGAGAAGAATGAGTTGAGACTCTCTAGATCTACGCCGTACGCACACACACGAGCCACACTTGCATGAAGGGAATACCTTCTCTATACAAAACTTCATTCTAACCCATTTGCAACACGCCTGCAATACGTACGCTTAAATGGAAATTTGGTTAGAGGTGCGGCTGCTGCCAGTCTAACTACAAAGAAACGATATCCACCTGTCCGTGTTGGTACTATTTGTCTTCATCTTTTTTGTAGGCATCGTGTAATTAAGTCCGAATAAAGAGATATGTCTAGCAAATATGCAGATAGCAAACCGCATCAGTAATATTGTGACGGGTTTGCAGCCCTATATTTCAAAAGTCAGTATGAAATGTTATACCATACATAACATGCGCTCATTCCTTATTTTTCTGATTTTCACTGGCGCAGGGAATTAGTGACTGCAGATGCCAGTTGCAGAAAATTAATCGAATATTTAATCTGTCGAGTTACCTCCACCTAATTTTTTAAACCGCTACTAGAGGACGCTTTCAAGACTATAAATAGGCAGTGATTTCTCTGTCATACTCTTTTTTCCTTTTTCACTCAGGGACGGCAAGATGTATGTCGAACGATGAAAACCCTTCCCACTGGGGAATGCACACGCGCGCACGCGCATGCGTACCTCTCACTCACTACACATACTTTGGACCAAAACAGTTTCCACATTCATTTGTTACACACATTATTGTCTTTGTCGACCTTTGTTGTTAATATATTATCATTTGTTGTGTATATATGTTGATTCTTGTCGTTCCTCTTATTTCTTTACGTGGACTCACATCGCGAGTTTGTTGTGGGTATTTCAGGAGACACATATATTTATCTCGCAATGTATACACCGGCCCGCAACAAATCCTATTTAATTTCTGTAATGATATGCACAGAAGCCAGCAATTTTCGAGTGCATATTACAATGTCTTCATAAATTGTCACCATTATAAAGTGAGCGAAATGAAACGAAAAGAAAGTTAAATTTCTCGATGAGAAAAGCTAGTCTACACTGTCTTTGCAATTCGACCGTCTGCCTCTTGATTCTGTAAATAATAATAATAAAGTCTGAAGCAAAATACAAGCCGAATTAAACAAATACAGTGAACATTGTGCTAAGTACTATTTTTCTTTTTTATTTCCTCCTTCGAACGTTTTGTTTCCATCTGCATCTATTGGACTATTTGCCGATGCGCGTTTCTGTCACCAATATACATAGACAATCCTAAAAATTCGCTTCTAAACGAACATTTTAAAGTTGTGTGTAATTAATGTAAATTTATCAATATGTTTGACCTTCAGCATAATTTACATGTTGAAATACATCTTTTATTCCCTATATATAAATCAAACGATTGGAAGTGTTTCCGTGATTTTTTTTTGGGGGGGGGGGGGTTATCGAAGACAAACAAGAGAAGAAACAACAGCGTAGGGAAGATATGTTGACAATACACGAATGATTGCCGCTCTCTTATTGATGAAGAACAGAGAATTCAAGTCAGCGTGGAATAAAAAGACTACCAATTACAGAAAATACTATAGTCATTCAATATACGGCTAACGTTGGGAATTTTTAAGAGTATGGAAGAATATTTTACAAGTAAACAAACGTACATATTTATTAGAACAAACTGTGTTATATAACAAGTAATCAGAATCATTTTTCCATGTTGGCGATAGGAATGTGCAAGAAGTTTTTAAAGGATATCAGCGTGAAAAGGGATACCAATGTGTAGTCTTATAATAGACTTGCGTTTACCATCTCATAAATGCTCTAAAGAAAGCATGAAGCCGTCTCTTATAAACACTGCAATAGGTTACATAGGGTAGACTAGGCTCTTTAGGCTTAAATGGCAGTCAGTCTAAGGTGCATTTGTGTTTGTTCAGCAGCCATCTGAAGTTTATACTGCAACTATTTAGTTACAGTTTCTGGAAGAAAGTGCATAATTTGGTGTGATTTAAACAAAAGCAAAAGATGAAGACGAGCCGTGTGCTAGAACAGGAAGAGACTATGTAATTTCGCTCACAAGACGAGGGTCAACCGGTGCTGTGGTTTACAGATACTTTCCAAAGGTGTCAAGAGATAGGAACACCTCGCTAGAGAGATAAGATTAAGAAGTGACTATCTTGACAAATCGAACATACTGATATACAAAGGGGAAAATTGAACGCTCTAACCACACGATCACGCGCAGATATATATATATATATATATATATATATATATATATATATATATATATATATGTGGCATCATATTTATTTATATATATAAAGAAAACAGATTGCAATATATATATATATATATATATATATATATATATATTGCAATCTGTTTCTCTTTATATATATAAATAATAAATATATATATATATATATATATATATATATATACACTATATATATATATATATACACACTATATATATATTGAAATCTGTTTTTCTCTTTTATATATATATATATATATATATATATATATATATATATATATATAAAGAGAGAGAAACAGATTGCAATATATATATATATATATATATATATATATATATATATAGAGAGAGAGAGAATGATATCGATATATATATATATATATATATATATATATATATATATATATATATATATATATATATATATATTGATAAATTGGTAAATTGTCGCCATTGTATATTTTAATTTAAGAGAGATAAAGAGAGAGATATAAATAAAGAGAGACAAATAAAGAGAGATAGATAAAGAGAAAGAGATATAGATTTATAAAGAGATAGATATAGATATACATAAATATATATATATATACATAAAGATATATATCTAGATAGATAAATATATAAAGATATATATTTATATATAGATATAGATATATGGATAGATAAACAAAGATATAGTTAGATAAAGATAGATAGATAGATATAATAAAGGTGTATACATATATATATATATATATAGATAAAGATATGTTGATATATATATATATATATATATATATATATATATATATATATATATATAAAAATATGTTGATATATATATATATATATATATATATATATATAGAGAGAGAGAGAGAGAGAAAGTTGTGTATCTACACTTTTGTAGTATTCGAGTATCGTTAAATCTGTTTGTTCGAAAACAATGGGAGAAACGGGATTGTTTCATTCATTATAATTGTGGCATCATGTCGGTTAAATATTTGAAGTTTTTTGCTAGAATATAACACAAAATTGGTTAGTTGCCATGTCAACGCGTGAACCTATACAGATTTGGCAATGCGCCCACAAAAGCCCAATATAGACCAGTGTATATTTTCTTTCTTTCGTTTTTTTTTCTCTTCCTGTAGAAGTAGCATTAAATACACTGAACAAGAATTTTATTAGTGTCGATGTAATAGAATTACCACTACAATTTCCATAGCGCTACTTTGAACATAATGGTAGTTATCAAGAAAGACATTCTCGGTTTTTTGTTAACAAACGTGAGTATCGTGCATTTTACGAGTATATTTGTTGATCCTGTGACAGTCTATAATTACTAAATGTTGAATAATTACAGACAGTTACAGAAAAGTGGTGTGTGATTGTTCTTTGTCAAGGTTCGAAACCTAATGGTCCTCTTAGAAATTAGAATTTTTTAAAAGTAATCAGCTACTTAATAATGATCACACGCCATGTTGTTGTTCATTGAAGATACATTACCACTAGATCTTTATTATCATCAGTAATAGTGCCATCAGGAATAATTAGAATAATTTTAGCCACAACATATGTGGTAAAACTAATAATATGTCGCAGTAGTAATAGTGATAATAAGCCATCAGTCGTAACAGGGTCAAAATAGTAGTAATAGTAGTCCTAATAGTAGTAATAGTAGTTGTAAGGGGAAAGAGGCGGTGGTTTGCATTAAAGCCGCGTAATCATGACTATTTCGGTCGTTATTCGTCATCGACTTGAGATGTAGGGGCATAAATACTGGAGCACGTGCATTCGGAAAGAAGATTGATACTTGGTAATGCAATGTAGAGAAATATATATATATATATATATATATATATATATATATATATATATATAGAGAGAGAGAGAGAGAAAGAACAGAATATGTGAAAGGGAAGTAGATATGAAGATTTGGAGAGAAGAAGAAACACAGAACGGAGAAGAGAAATAGAAACAGGTTAATAAAAGAGAGAGGGACATCTCAAGAGAGAGTAGAAGCACGAAACATAGTCAAAAACAGACATTGAGAAAGAAGAGAGATCGAGAAATAAAGTTAGAAAAAAAGAGAGGATAAAGAGAAATATTCAGTGAAAAGAAAAAGAGAGAAGGAATGAAGGTAGAAAAGGAGAGATAAAGAAGAAAGGTAAAAAGAAATAGAGAAGTGGATCAGACAGAAATGGAAGAGAGGAAAGATGTGTTAAAAGAAAGAAAGAAAAAAACTTGAGATGAAGAGGAGTTAGAATATGAAGAGGAAAATCATGAAGACAGCTAAATGGAAAGTCGAAGAACTAATGGACGAATAGACAAATTAGATGTTTGCGAATTATGAATGATTGATATTGGCACTTCGTGAGCAGCAAAATTTGAATGGCGAGAAAACGAAAAACTAACAAGAAATAAATTTTGAAGAAACGAAAAGATAAAGAACGGAAATAATGAGAGGAAAAAAAGGAAGCAGATATTAAATGGCGAGTTGAAAGAATGGAACTAAAGGAGACACTTGTGGATTACAATGAAGAAAATAGTAGAATGCACCTTTTTTTTAAAATGATGTTCACCCTGTACAAGATCTAAGAGCCATTCGAGACAGAGCAAATTTATCGAGATATCTGGGGAAGATAATGGTTAATCTTAGACTTGAATATATTAAGATTGTAGTGATCGGGGAAGTATCCTCTTAGGTGTCCGTTGAATTCGCCCGTCCAGAATGTAAAAAGCTATCCCTTCTGATATATTTTCTCCTTTCCAGCGGACATAACGTCATTGAATTTTGATCATATATATATATATATATATATATATATATATATATATATATATATATATATATATTTGATTTTCTCAGTTGCCCTATAATTCGGATAATCAAATAATACACACACACACAAATATATATATATATATATATATATATATATATATATATATATATATATATATATATATATATATATATATCCTTCCTTCTTCGATCAGCTGCATTTAATGCAATCCGCTATTCTAACTGTTCATACTGGTATAGACGTTTTTTTTAAATGAAAATTTTACATTTAGGGAATTCTATATCATAAAAAAATACAATTCTAGAATCTTGTTCTTTAATCAATGCTTAATTTGATTGTAAAATACTTTCTTTTCTTATTTTTATAATGACTTTCGCAATGTACAAGGCTAAAAGCCTCTCGAGGTAGAGGGTCACAAAGTAAGAGACACAATTTATGGGGATATGTAGAGAAGATAACTGTTGACCCTAGATTAATATTATAGTGATCGGGGAGGCATCCTCTTGGGGGTTGATTCCATAAAGCAGCGGTTTTGGGGAAGAATCAGCTTGAGTGGAACTTATATCTCACAAATGTAATCCGAAGGGAATGAGGGTGGTTCACTACAATGTGAGTGGAGAAAAATAATGTTAGATATGAATTCGATAGTAATATTAAGAGAGGTAACTCTCTTAATGAATGGACATGTGTCAGAACATGAATGGAAATGTGTCAGAACAGAAAATGAACATATATAAAGTAGGAAATATATACAATAAATAGTGAAATATTTAATAAGAGGAAAAGAAATAAAAGAAAATAAAACAAAAATCAAACGATCCAAAAGAAGGCGAAAATGACTTAATATCTTATTTCATTTAAAAATGAAAAGACAATGAAAAATTCGTGCGAAAAAATAAAAATATATTAAGTGCGAAAATTTAATGTCTGAAAAATTTGAACCGAAGAGAGAAAATGTGATATTATAAACCAAATGTGCATTGAAACAACAAAATCTAAACAAAATAGGAAGATTTCATTAGAAACAAAGAAAAGAGTGTTATGTCCTCCTACTGGACAATTTCCTCAAAGATGAAAAAGAGGCTTGTGGCAACAGTTGTTGTAAAAAGAAGGATGATGTGAATAACGTGGAAGTTTTGGAGTGGAAACAAAAACGACGCTTATACTTGCAATCAAAAGAGATAGTTAACATTTCTAGGGCATGGAATGAGGAAGGAAGGTTTGGAAAATTTAACTCTTACATTACGCTAATTTGTTTGAAGAACGGATGAAATTTCCTACATCAACAACGAGTAACCTTCGTAACGAACTTGTGTCAGTGAATGGCAGAACAGGGAGGGAGAGTGATAGTTGAAAGATAAATAATGAAAAGAGCTACAAAGGATAGGAAGTTGTGAAGAGCCATGATCAGAACTGGTGGGACACGGCACATACAAGAACAAAGAAACGATTGGGCTGGTGCAGAAAAATGTAAGTCGATTGACAGTGACAGATAATCTTCAATGCTGCAAGTGGAGGGAATCTAATTCATAAATTCTGGATTCATATAAAACTGTTCTATAATACTTAAAATTAGCGCGTTATCCTGGATATGACGATAAACTACATCCGGTAGCAGGGCATCTTATCGGCAGATTGGAGGTTTTGATGAGCTGGAACCATCTCTTATTGCCATTGTTCCCAGGTTCATTCTGACCCGGGGTAGCAGCACCTGTTAGCGTCCCAGGTATGGGCAAATAGTGAACCGACAAACAAAAATCAGCAGTACAGTTTTATAGTAAAATGACCAAGAATATATTTTATAGTAAAATGACCAAGAATATATTTTTATAGTAAAATGACCAAGAATATATTTTTTATAGCAAAAATACAATCAATGCAAAAATAAAAAGTATAAAAAATATATTTATAATATAAATTAATCGTAATACATTTTTTATAAAAAAATACCAACAATATATTTTTGCAGTGAAATTGTCAGCAATTTCTTTCAAAATATTGAAAGAAATTATCAACAATACATTTTATCATCTACAAAGTATATAGCTAAAAAACATACGTTTAATCTGAAAGTATAAAATTATGTAGAAAATATCTGTAGCTGAAGGCATAAAATCTTTAGATTTCGACATTAAATAACCCATAAGTGTGTTGATATGCCGCTAAACAAAAACAACTAAGCAAGAATTAGTGATGGAAATGTGTATGTAAATGTAATAAATATTATCGGAGATGGAAAATTCAAGAAATACTCATTTGTTGAATAATTCAAGAAATATTCATTTGTTGAATAAGATGAAAAATAAAAATGGTGGAACATTGCAACAGCCTGAAGAATAATATGATTTTGACTTATGCATAGTCGTTACTATATCACAAGAAAACGGAAGACTTTGAAAAAACGATCGCCCTACATATGTACGGCGATAAAATTTTCCAAGTTTCGGACACCTTGTGATTCTTGTAACACTGCTAGCAGTTCTTTTTCTGAGATTTAAAAGGCGACAAATACTACGGTAATGTTCAGCGTGGTGAAGAAAAGTGTCATTTTTTTTTTCTCCGAGAGAATATATGCATTGAGTTTGGATAGTCATTTCAGGGAACTCCTACGCATGGTAGACATGATGCATCTGTTGTGTTTCGATATCTATAACATAAACATTCCCATATCTGCATACCTACTTCTGTATAGACGCTTAGCACAGACACCAACTTAACTAGACATATTGTAAAAGAAGGTTAATACTGCTGCAGAACTGTCGGCATAGGCCGTTGGAATAGTTTACTTTCGTAAACAACAGGCATGCAATGCTTCGAGCCAGAATTTTACTTACTTCACAATGATACCGCCCAAGTATCATCTGGAAGATCGAATGTTATTTTGTAAGATTCATTGATAAGAGCGGGTAAATTCTTGATGCAAGTGATGACTACTCTTCGTGTGTGACGAGGACCTATGGAACTACACACACCAATATGTTTTCACTTACGACACTCAAGCACTACTTCTTGCGTTATGATGCGCTTTTTTATAGGTTCTATCTCTTATTTGCCACTGATGTTTGTGCTGAGATCATTAAGCAGTGCTAATTATGTTTAGACATTTTTCCATCCCTTCTACAGTTGTTTGTGCAACAGGAAGGCATGGAGCATTTGCTGCTCAACATACTCTGCAAGATGTTTGACAACTTATCTGACGGGCTCGCTCGTCTTAGCCTCTTCTGGATGGAACATTATAGCACGAATTGTTCTCTAAGAATTCTCGCTGAACGACATCAACAAGTGTATAATATGTTTCATTCGCCATGTACGATTATAGGAATTAATGCCCAAAGAGAATATCTTGCAACTTCATTTGGAGGGGGTGGTCTGAGTTACGCTGTGCACGATATGATGATATCTTGTATTTCATGTTGATTAAATTAAAACAAATACCGTATTGCCATTTTAATTTTTCGCTAGTCTATTTTGTGGTTCTAAAAGTATTCCAACTAAAAAGCGTATTTTACCAATATTTCAGATGAAATAAAGAAAAGATTTGTTTATATATCACATCTTTATCTAAGTAAGATTTTTTCAAAGTATTTTGACATTGTTTGACAAACAATGTATTTTGCTTAATTTTTATACAATTTTCTCAAAGTACAGATTTCGATTTGGATAATAATCCCGAATATAAACTGCATTTTTGTTGCACGAAATTTAACAAAATTTGCAAATAACGAAATAATGAAAACTGATTTCTAAAATCAAAATTCGATCAAAAAATGTCAACGAGAAATAAGTATCTCTTCATTTAATCGATAAGAGGTAAGGACAGTTTTTTTTTCTATTTTGCCTGCATATAAAACTGAAATGAACGATACAAGTTTAAAGACAGAGAGATTTATAGCTTCGATTTTAGGAAACAAGAAATACTCGTTAATATTTATTTTATAATTTGAGGTATAACATATCAACGCGGAAAGTGAAATCATCGACTCAAGTTCAAATTTAGGTTTAATTTGTTGCGTTCATTTTCGCACAAATACTCATGGGAAATGTATGAATCTTTTATCTTCTAGATATGAAACCATAAAGAATACAACGGGAAACGTTCCATTATTTTTTTTCCAAAAGTTCATTGCAATTCAAAAATTATGATTGATCTTGCAGTTTTCTGTTTCATGCAATCAAACATTGTACTAATGATTTTAACTTATACTTTACAACATAAGCTTTCCTTAAACTGATTATTATTGTAAGAACTTCGTTGATTTTGCACTAATTCACTTACAGAACGAATGAACTTCACTTAACATTTTGTTGAATATTCGACAGACCAAGCATCTAAAAACCAAATGATTGGCAGCACAAATATTGGTTTTGTTAAACGAATTCTTGTCGTCTCTTTTTTTCTCTCACGTGATAAATAAACAAAATGTTTGAAACATTTCAACATTTACAACTCAGGAGTAATACTATTGTTTCAGCAAAAGTGCTTTTGTGGTTTAACCATTTGAAACGTCTGAATTTCAAGAAACAGCATTGACATAAAAAAAATTGTTTTGACAATGACATGAGTGTAAGCAGATGGTAGCTATATTTGATTTAGACAATTATGGCAAAAGAAATGATTCCCAGAATAGAATGTGTAGCAAACACCTTCTTGTGTTGTTCTTAACGTAATTTTGAACAGACCACCTGATAACAAGCAGATGTTCGAATTACTTCTTCCGATCACCGACGAAAGAAGTGGATAGGAAGAGAATTTATATTGTAAGATTTTCTTACACATTAAGGAAGTGGGGAGAAAAATCAAACGTATTTTTTTGTTTTCTTTCGGATAAAACCGTCACATATTTTATGCGAATAAATATTTGATTCATTTACAATAATACAACCACAGAAGTCCTATATATATATATATATATATATATATATATATATATATATATATATATATATTATATATATATATTTATATTTAGTTGGAGAGATGTGAGTTTGTGACCCTGGGTTTCACGCTTTAGCGATCGTCAGACAAACTGTTAGCTCTATCTCTGATATTGAGTGTTTTCTAATAAGTACCGCGCATATAATATATAAATAATTATACATATATATATTTATATACACACACTTTTCACATATATATATATATGTGTGTGTGTGTGTGTGGTACTAAGTAGGTATAGATGGGCCTTAGAAATTGGAAAAAGACTGATTAACGATATCTGATTTGTTTACGATAATTTTATCGGTGCTTTATATATATGGTAGCTGCCGACTTGCAAAGCAAGTATGACCATCACTGACATATCCCGTTCTTCACTTAAACTCATTCCACAATATCGCATTCATCGGTTGTCTGAGCGACTGGCTCATAAAGTCAGCCATCGATCTGCATTTCTTCTCCGATATGTGGCATATCAAATCATCTCCAGGTGGTGGAATGAGACTTTGATCATTATCATTTGCAATGTGCCCTTTCATATGCCTTGTCAGGTCCGATCTAGACTTCACACTCTAGTGCAGGTCGGGCATTCAAAGCATGCCATTACGAAATTGTCATATGCAATAGACCTTTGGAGTGACCGTTGGTGACTGAGCAGACTCGAACTCGACAGACATATCCGATTGCATTGGGCACATGACCAGGTTGGCACCTCATGACAATTCAAGGATCCCTTCCGAACTCCTCTATTCACTTCTGCATAGTTTTTTTTGTGATGCCTCATGGAATATCTTGACGCCATCAGAAATACCAGTTGTCCAAGAAACCCGGTCATCAGCTAGAGTTTCCCAGTTATCCAGACCAATATTGCACTTGTATAGTGACTCTTTAAGGCAATCTTTGTAAGGAAGTTTGGACTTGTGCTGCGGTTTTTTCCCATTTCCAATTTTTCATAGATTATTTGTTTTGAAATTCTGTCATCCGCCATACGGACAACATGGCCCATCCATTTCAATCTGTGCTTGCGTATATGTGCTTCCACAGAGAGTGAATTGCTCCCTTGTAGAACAACAATATCAGAGTTGTGAGACATCCAGTGGATTTGAAGCATAGACCGAAGGCATCGTTGATGAAAACGTTCCAGTATCTTCAGATGTCTGCGATAGACTACCCATGTCTCACATGAATATAGCAGAGATGACATAACGCAGGCATTATAGATTTGAATTTTTGTCTGCTTTTTTATACTTTTCGCACTCCAAATACGGATCTTAAGTACTGCAAATGCATCGAAGCCTTCTTAATCCGTAACGCCATCTCATCGTCAAGGTAGTAGTGGCGGTTGAGGGCGCTACCAAGGTATACAAATTTGTCAACTACCCCAAGTCGAATAGCATCAACATAAATTAATGGCTGTACATACTGAATTCCTCGGGCAGGTTGATACATCACTTGTCAAAGCTGATGGACAGTCTAAAAGCCTTACACGACCCTGATAGTCGATACATGAACTCCTGTGTGTGACGAATTGTGTGTACGAGCAGGTCATAGTCATTGTCATAGAGAAGGTTACGCACTAAACTCAAAAAGACTTATTCTTGTCGCAAATAATATATATATATATATATATATATATATATATATATATATATATATATATATAAAAAAAAAATCTATTTTTAAAGTATGCCATATTTATGGGTAAAAGTGTTCAATATTAGGGATAAAGCGTATGAAAATAAATGACCCGAAGTTTGCGTTCAGGCATTAAACAGACTATCACCGCTTGGTTCTGACCTGATTGTCCATAATTGGTAATATCCTGATAATAACATATAAAATACTTGATTGTTATGATTGTTTTCCAGTGAGGCTACAGCAGTAGGTTTAGCAGTCAGTCAGAGGATAAACGAGACACTGAGCTCAATCACCGCACTGGTTACCCATTCAGCAAAAAGACACGGGATTCTGATTCTGGTCCTACTATGGGTTTCTGATCTGACTCTGGTGTCACAGCCAAGAATATACATCAGCCCTATATATACCTGGAGTTATTCAAGAATAGGCTGTTTTATACTTGGGATATTAGGATATTTTCAGTTTATTTTCCCACATATAGAATGGGTTAGGTTAGAATATATTCCTTCCTTTTATTGGCTTGGACATTAGTAAGCCTAACATTTTATGCTTATTGATTTTGTCAGACAATACATGATTATTGAATGAGTTTATGTCAGCCATTATTTCCAGTTTGTAGACTAGAGACATAACATAACATTCTAGTTAAGCAAAACAGTTGTTAATATGAATAGTAAAAGTAGATATGAACAGTTGAGTTAATTAATGTTTTTACGTTAATTTTTGGCACAAATTGAAGTCAGGAAAGGCTGGTCTGATTATTTTGCACCTGGCTGATCCGATTCACGACCCATTCACTCACTCACAAGTACCCATCCTTATTCATTTGATCTAACATATACCACAATACCACATATTCACCGTCGTTTTACTAAAATATCCATGAAATTTTTTTTCAGTGTGTATGAACTGACACGAATGTTTTAAGGTAGTCAATTTTATACCCCCGAGGTATGAATTAGGCTTGCCTCAATCATACCCCGGGAATCATTAAAGCTATATCCGGGTATATTCATGGAAGAGAACATTATCTGGGTTGCTGTATTGAGTGTGTTTCTTTTTCCTTTCAATTTTTTAATTTGATTCTAAATAGAATTGTTTCCCGGGTTATTGTTTTACTTAACTGCATACTTAATTGTAAATGAATTGATTTGTGGCAATAAGGAAGCATAGAAATTTTGTCTTTGTTACGCTTATCTTTTTGAAGTCAAATGCCGAAGAGTAATTCAATCTTCAGCTTTGACAGATTTTATTGGTTGATGCCAAAGGATAATGGCTTAAAAAATCCTGGAAGGACTGCATCTAATGACATAGAATTAATGAAGCCTGTTCGTATCGCGAGTCAAATGCCCTTGGTTATCGGTTATAGTGCTGTGGTCCCTAATGCAAGCATGGACCTAAGATCATCATCTGATGAAGTGTTTTTTTTTTAGATACACTACTCGTGTTATTGTAGCAGTCATTGTATGAATCTGTCACTCTCCAACCGCCGTCACGTAGCTTCTCTGTACCCTTTCCTATAAATATTTTCAGTGACTTTTCTTCTTTGGCTTCATTAGCATAGCCCTAGATAAGCAGCTAGGTCTCATATTGAAATAGCTAGACCGAACCGTAAGTTCTATGTTACTAGTTTCTTCTCTTGTACTTCTCAAATGTGGAATTTTCATTTTCTTGCTTCCCTCTCAGCTATCTTCAAAAATTTAAATGTAACATCAGTAGTCGTCCTCGGTCTCCTTGAATTCTGTTCTTTTATTGTCATTTCCACACAGTGCCCACTTGTGTCTAAGTGGCTTTATCACCTGGCTTGGGGTGAAATTATTAAGTATACAGTTATTTTAAAATCAGTTAAAAGCCAAATATAACTTGCCACACATACGGAATTTATAAGAGGTTTATGTGAAACTGTAACAGAACGGAAAACAATTGAGATTTGAAATTGAATAGCAAACAACTGAATTGAAATAAAGATGACGTACAACAGAAAGATGTATGTTGCTGAATGCTGTTTCTTTAATTTAAAATTTACAGTTTCCGGACTGAGGCGTTGTTTAATGAAAACAAAGAAAATGATAGAACTGAAACGATCATAGCTCTATTTCTTTCAAGCCGACAATACGCCTGCAGTAGTTGTTAATGTCTGCTTATTTCTCTAGGATCTGTCTTCACTATCTACTAATTTGAAACGTTTTTCTGAAAAATGAATTCTTTTCCAAAGCAGCACACTATGCAAGCTATTCCACTAAAACAATGACAATTATTTGGAAAAAGACACGAAAGTATGTTGCATCTGCTTCGTTCTATTATTGCATAGAAATTTACTTTATATTTAATAATTAATAATAATTTTATTTGATCTTGAAGCGTTTGTAAATGAAAGAAGAATGACAGAGCAAATCTGGTGTTGCATAGTTTGGTTTCATATTGCAAGTATTTCGGCAATATTAGACAAGGATAGATAGGTAGGTAGGAAGAAAAAGATCATTGATCCCATATAAACAAAGGGATCTAATCATCTAAAATGCTTTTTCTTTGCTACAATCAACGGTTTGCCTTTAAACATGAACAGTCGCATCGCACGAGTTAACGCAACATCAGCACAAATAACTGACTGAGAAAAAAAAACTGTTTCAACTCGTAAAGAGCAAGAAAGAAATTTAAAAAAAAATAATAATGACGTCCAGTCATATGCAGATTGTTTTTTCCTTCGTATTTCTGTTAATAAACTTATTTTCCATTT
This sequence comes from Acanthosepion pharaonis, assembly GCA_903632075.3. Lineage (NCBI taxonomy): Eukaryota > Metazoa > Mollusca > Cephalopoda > Sepiida > Sepiidae > Acanthosepion > Acanthosepion pharaonis. Next base: position 1,274,091 of record CAHIKZ030005431.1, on the reverse strand, counting down.
ATTTTTCTCAGCAGTTTCTACTTTCCTTATATCTGTCCGTCACCCTCACATCCTTTGAGTCACACACACACACACACACACACACACACACACACACACACACACACACACATGCGCTAAAGAATCACACACAAATTTTCATCGATTACGTCATTTCATTTTGAAATTAAAATACGTCATATTGCTAATTTCATAGTTTATTTTCTTTTTTACATATCGGTTTGTGATGGCTTGTCGGAAAGTAAACTGAGATTTTGTGTACGAGTGTCCGCCTCTCATTTTTCTCAATTTCTTTCCTTAAGATTAAATAGCGAAATAGAAAGAGAGTGACATAGGAAAAATCAAATGCTCCTCTAATATTATGAAAAAAGCCAAGGTGATAGGGAATGCAAACGTGAAAATTATGGAGTCTAATATTACAAGTCGATGCCTTTCCAACGAAAGTAGTCTGTTCCTTGCATAATATTGATTTCCCACACTGAATATTTCGACTGGAAACGTCGGCTCCCGCCTATTCTCGCGTTGAGGTTTGGGAGCAGAAGTAGCAGAAGGATGCGTAAATATGCACTGAGAGAAAAAGCTTACAGATAGCAGCATAGAAACTTGTATGAACATGGACACAACGAGTGGGTGAAGCGGGGGTTCAGTTCAATAACCGAATAGGGTACTTTTTCTACATTCATGAAACTTCGATAGTTTATCTAAGATATCAGTCTGGCTGGCACACACTCACACACACACATAAACAACTAATTTGAAATCTAATTTTTAATTTTATTTCGTCATCAACCTTATTATTGTTTTATTGTAAGCAAACTCGAACACAATTGACTAGTTTCTTTCACTGTTTTGTCTCCAATGATCTTCATTAGTTTTTACTCCTTAAACTACTATAATTTCTTAGCTGATCAAAATGGTTTAATCGGTTTTAATCTCTTCCATTTTCCATGTTCACGCTCCCTCAAAGAGTACTTTATATAAATGTTGCTTCCCCCTCCTAATGTACTCAATGAAGCGCTCACTTACATAATCTGCCGTAAAACGTAATATTCTTTTTAATTTTTGCTTGAAATTCTGGGAAGAGGAATTACTTACACTATTTATATTCGGACTACTGTCTTCATTTTTGTTTTTATCACAAGTTTTCGGCCGCTGAACCCTCCTGTCTTCCTCAAGTGTATGTAGATCTGGGTAGCGTAAAGAGAATACTGAACTGAACCTATTATTTAATCTACGGTGGTACACTTGTCGTCCTACAGGCCATTTCTAAGCATATCTTGTCTAGTTCTTATTTTTAGTACTGCTCAGTTATTGCTCTCCCCATTTTCCACTGAAACGAGCAAGCAATTATTGCTCGCCTGTTTTTAAAATTATTCTTTTTTAGTTTTGGCTAACCCACTAAATAATTCTACTTTTAAAATATATTCGCTTACGCTGATAAACAGAAATCTAATATGGAGTTCCTATTAAAAATCAAAACGTCTCATTTGTATTTTGAACTTCTGAGTATCAAATGAAATCGATCTCATGCTAGAAGTGTTTGATCTTAATAGGTTTGGCTAATTCTCTGCGACCCAGTATATCGGAATTAACCTTGACATCACCACATTTTAATACATGACTCCAAAGAAAATGGTATACACAAAAGAAGCACACATTGATAAATTGAATACTTGGCAAATTTATTGGAAGATGTCACTTTTATGAATTCATAAATTTTATCATTACATTACATAGAATCTAGTTCGTAAGAAAAAAGAAACCTTTTGCTCGCGCGCATCAAAATACAAATTAGATGGCTAACAATAGAAAACAGTAACACAATCGTCATATAGAAAACTACGGCTTTGTCTGTGCACGAGGAGACATCTGAATACCAATAGGCAAAGAAGATAAATATATTCACGCGACATTCTATATAAGCAAATTCCTCTGCTTACGTCACAAGCAAGAATGATGCAGAGAGTTATAGACTACAGCCTTTATTTTTATTTATTTATTTATTTTTTTTTTGTGTTCTGTCACCACCAGACTTCCTTGTTGCTATTCGCGGTTATTCATTATTTTCTTCCCTCTTCTTTCTATCCAAAGATTAAGATATTTGACAAAACACGAATCCTAATTAGAATATGAGAATAAGACAGTACGCTTTCTTTCTGGGAGTTATGAATGGCAGTAAAGACTATAATGAGAGATTTTATATTTTAATTTTTTTCAGAATTCAACAAAGCATATCGGCGTAGAAAGGAGTATCGGTGAACAGAGTTCAAATTCCAGGCTAGTTTTCATGTTCACTTTCGCCGGAATGTCCTGGGGGGAGGGGAGCATAAATCCGTCTCTTCCCTCAGCCTTCAGCTATGAGTTAAATACCTTGTTAGATTGGGAGCCCAGTCTAAGCGAAAACAAAACCGAATTCCAAATCATGAAAAAAGAAAAACACTCCACCATTTTTCCCAACGATTCCCAAATAATGAAGAAAAATATTGTAGGAGAGTCATGGTCAGCACCGTCCAGAAGGAAACATGGCATTAAAAAGTAGTATAGGTTGCGAGATGTGAATTATCATGATTGTTCTTTGGAGGCATAGTAAAATTATATTTTCTTTTACCTTGATGATTTTATCAAGACACTGCCACTAGTTAGACACTGCCTTGACTGCTAGAGTTCATCCGCTTTTTGCTAGGTCTTAATTTATCTTTCTTATAGACAAAATTTGCGTACACAAGGAAGTAGGATGAAAGACCTCATTCAAACATTTGCAAAGAAAACAGGTTTTAAACGAACCTGAAATCCATTAAACAATCATTTTACCAATCCACATAATTAGATAATGATTAGAATTCTAATGTAGCAGCAGATTTCGATCGGAAATAGGACAAGAACAAGACATTAAAACAAGAAATTACTTCATAATCAGAATGCTATTAGAATGAGTGATAGAAATGCAAGCAAATTTCTATCTACATTTCATTGGTTACAAAAAAAGCATTCATTAAAGTACGACATAAAGAAGTCCTTGAAAATTTATAAAAGCTGGAAATCATATTCAAATAAAAATCATATTCAAATAAAAATCATATTCAAATAAAAATCATATTCAAATAAAAATCATATTCAAATAAAAATCATATTCAAATAATACGTCACCTCTGGATGGGGGCTGTTTGCATGTGGATAGTTTTTAGTAAATATACAAACTAGAAAGAGAAGCAAACAAGAATGTGATTTCTTGTCCAATTTATTTAATTTCTACGAACCTAAGAGGATTAGAAAACCTACAAGGGTTTATTATCGGCAGACAACACCGTATTCATAACAAATTCAGAAGAAAAACTGAAGGAACAATTAGACAATGTAGACATTATGTAGTTAGTCTGCTAATGTATGACAGAGCGCATGATTGTCCGAAAAAAGTGCACGTAAAGTGGGAATTACGCACCGGGAATGTCACATTGAAGCAGTTGCGGAAAATGTGTAGAGATTATGATGGAAAGTGTGAAACAAAACACTCAATAAGAACAGCGAAGGATTTTTTTCAGACACTAAATATTAAGGTATAAAAATGTCCTTAGCAACAAAAAAGTGAAGTTCAACAGGAAATGATAGATTTCCTAACTGATGAAGAAAAGATATGAATCAACAGCAATTCGGTTCAACTGATTAATATTATGAATACCGCGGCCAGAGTATGTGAGAAACAAGGAAGTTTTAAAAAGAATATGAACTAAAGAACTTGGTAATGTACACTTGATTCACTAAGTATCAAGACAACTGAAATTTCAGGAACACATTATGGAAAGAAAACGTGGAGAATTTAACACCCACAGGGCACACTAGAGGCAACAGAAGCATAATCACATATTGAAAAAAGCTAATTGATAATTTTCAGTAAATGGATGGCGGAGCAAATACCAAAAAGAAAAAGAGAAATCGTGAAAGAGCAAGAATTACTTAGAACAACACATGTCTGGAAGTTGTGGAGAGACATAATCACCCACTTCTTGAACATGGCACGTTGCGACCGAGATAATGTACGAAGGTTATGACAGTACTCAAATAAATACATTTAAAATTACAAACGGCATTTAACTTTTGATGTTTGTCTTTGAAACTTTACACAAAAGAACAGACTAAAAGATACTATTACTTAAGAATTAATTTTGTTTTAACAGACGACTTGGTAATATACACTTAATTCACTTATCCCGTTGAATAATTCCAATGACGAATTAATTTGGTTTATTAAGAAAGCACCTAGAATATAAGAAATATTTTCATATCTTTTCGCAAAAATCACTATTATTCTTGTATTCTTTGTATTATACAATAATAGATTACTGTAAATTACTCGGATCGACATAGACTTGATGAATTTGGAGGACACAATGGTTGAAACGTTGTGATAACAACAACAAAGATAAGGATGACAAACTGCATGTAAATGGTGGGAATAAAGATTCATTTTGGTTCATTATTAGTTTTCCTCTTCAACTGAGATTTGTAGAAAAAAGAGTTAGGGTAAAAATGTACACGACATTCGTATCTATTGTATTTGAATAAATATGAAAGCATGAAAGCAAAACAATCATGACACGTACGTTTATGCTTAGGAAAGAGTTCACTCAAGAGAAACCTTGATCTGAATATGCAACCTTAGAGTTCTCAGTAATTATTCTGAAGCTGTAATCATTGAGCCTACAACAAGCCTAAAAATAGTTGTCAATAACAAAGCTATCATGTAACAAAGCAGTGGGCAAAGCAGTACATGTGTTTAACAATGAACACTTCTCAGTGGATACTGGAGGTGCAAATTTACTCTGGACAGAAATGTCGACATGAATCTCGATAAACGAATCGACTCGTAAAATCGGCCATATTTAAAATATCTACATTGAAGTTAATTCTTCATGTCGTCAATAGTGCATGATCACACACGTTTTTTTCTAAAAAGAATAGGAATGTATTTGAAAGTTTTAACTTATTTTACTTAAAACGTGGAACTTGAAAATTGCGTGGAATCCCTCTTAATCATTAGCGAATTTGTCGTGATTAGATGTTTCATTCCATGTTTTTACATTTATTCAAATACGCATTTTTCTGTAAACTCCTAATTTCAGTTTTTCTTTAATTTTCCATTTCCATACAACTTCAAGATAATTTCTTAATAACAACCAGGCATGAGTTTCGTTTATAAAATTCTTGCAGAAACTAACACGGAAATTTTTTACAATATTTTTGAAATATTATCCAATTTTTTCATGACAGCGAAAATAGTCTGAAATTTTCAAATGTTTATACCAGACATAAATAGCTATATCTGAAAAGCTTCTACCTGGTTGATTTAACTTCGACAATTTGAGAAGACGCCGATCTTGTGAAAGAAAATGATCATATATCTATACAAGTCCTAGTTGACTTCTATTGAAAGTACGAGATTTCATATGCAAATTTTGGAACATCAACAACAATTCTATAGATTAGTAGCAGACTATATCACAGAAAAAAAATAGCAGTCGCTTTTGATGCAAAAGCTTACATTAACACGCCATATCAAAAGAATGATCAGTTATGACCTCCCTACGGTCAAATTTAAGCGTAAGATTATTGGCTTATAAACTTCTGTCGTTAGTTTAATCTTATGGTAAACAGAAAGGAATAGTTGGCTAATGTCAGTACATTAGAAATATATTAAATAGACGATTTTTCAATATATTGTAATGTTTTCTTCAATTTCAATTTGTGTCAAATAATTTAACACATTTTTCAATGTTTTATTTATTTATCTTGTTATTTTTATTCTTAACCATTCTTAATCAATAAGAAATCCCTCAGGCCTATAAATAAGTATATATCATCACGAAATCCATCATACCTATATATAAGCATAAATATGTCATTGCTCATTACTTATTTTATATTTAGTGGATACACGTGCATGAGGAGACAATCTTGTTTTTATTTCCAACAGGGAAATTGATATGGAACAGATCGAAACATTCTAATAAAGAAAATGTCACTCCAGATATAAATCGAAATAGCATTTCCTTTTTCGATCATTGAAGCGGATCCATGTGTCAGGCTAAGAGAATCCACTATGACGAAGAAAAATTAAATTATTCTAATTAAGAAATATTCATCTATCGTCCGAACCTTTTGAAGTCTATATCGCTAGGCTGGTAGACATTAATTTACTGTTAGAAATAAAAATGGGTATCTCGACACACATTTGTATCCACTAAATGTAACGTTTGTAGTAAACTCACTTCCATATTATATAAGTGGACACTAAGGGCAACAGTTTCTTTCATGCTTGAACACAATTTTCAGGACATGTGTGTTATGTTTTGGCTTAGTCAATGATGCATTAGGGATAGCAAGAACTATTGTATTAACCTAACGGTTATCTAGAATAGACCTTTGCTACCTATAATGTACCATTAACCAGCATATATATATATATATATATATATATATATATATATATATATATATATATATATATATATACATAGAGAGAGAGAGAGAAAGGGATAGTCCACATGGCATAGAAATTGCTCACTGTCGCTGCTCGGTGCTGACCTACGTGTCCTCTTTTATATTTAGATCCGGTATATCTCCAATATTTAGCATGTTTATCCATAAATATACCTATTTCATAAAAGTATATTTTTATCACATCAAACACACACACACACACACAAACAAACAAACAAACAAAGACATACATACACACATATATATTTGTGTGTGTGTGTGTGTATGTAAAGATAAATATATATAAATGTATATATAAAGATATATATATATATATATATATAGAGAGAGAGAGAGAGATAGATAGATAGATAGATAGATAGATAGATAGATAGATAGATAGATAGATAGACAGAGAACGAGATAGAGAGTGGGAGGGAGAAAGATAGAATCATTATTAATATTTCTGGTGATGTTATTTTATCTCATTGTCAATGTTTAACACTTCACTTTACATAATGTAAAGATAAAAGCTTGTAGAAAAAAAAGTTATTTTTTAGCTCAATGAACTGAATCATAATGTGGAATTTCGTAATATTCTTTTAAAGTATTTTCCTGGTACAGCAAAATTAACATAATTAGAATTTTCGATAATTTATTGCATACACCAACATTTGGGTCTTTTTTCTTCGTTCTTTTCTCTTTATTCTCATCATATAACGGTTTTTCAGTGAAAGGAAATAATTTCCTTTCTGTCTTTTTCCTCAATCTTTATTCTGCCTTAATTTTAATATTCGTCCTTGAGAAATGAAAGACTTTTCAAATGGCTGCTTTTTTACTCATAAGCAGTTTGCAGTCACATGACACCCTTATTCTTAATTTATTTCAATAAAACTTGAAGCAAAAAATAAAAACTTGAAAAAGAAAAAATACCTTCTGTTTTCTAGCTAAATAACAAATACAAAGATCACCAAAACAAAATTTAAAATTTTGATGTAAAAATGAAAATTACAAGTGGTTTCATGACAAACGCAACTTTTTTTCCTTTTTATTAAAATATTTAATAAATAAATTATGAATAAAATATAAGACCTCACAATAACAAAGAATTAATATTTATATGTTTTTCATTCACGTAGATAAAACGTTTATAGAAAATGTAAAAGTGGAACATTATTGCATTTATAAAGAGCTTTCTTTAAAGCTGTGATTCCGAACATGGAATGAAAGCACCACCAGGGTGGAAATTTAAATATTTCTAGTGATCAATACGGAATTTTTGTAAGAAGAGTGAAAAGCATCCCGTCAATGAGAACTAAAACGTGTTATGGCTTAACTGATTAATTCTAAAAATCTAATGTATTCTTATATTTATTTTTTTGTTGTTGAGGTGAAGTATAAAAGGTTAAGAACTATTGGTTAAGAGTTTCAGTATTGTTTTCATATCGTTTCTGAGTTACGTGGAGAGTGTCAATGAAAAGATGTTCTCGGATCTACTTAACTTACTTATTACTTATGGAGTATTGCTTTTATATATAGGCAAAAGCTGCCAAGTTTTCACTTTTCAGTCTTGAAAGATTCAAAAACATCTCCGCCTCTTTGTGGATAATGAATTAGTTTCCACTCTACAACCAGTTCCCTCGTAAACGAAACATTGCAAACTATGCTTTATGGCTATTTCCATAGGAAGAACTCAAACGAATTACCTTCCTTCGTTCCTTCAGTTCGAACCTTCACAGTTAAGACCCCTCCCCTATGCCACGCCCATTGTAGTGAACCAGCCTCATTCACTTCGTATTCCATTGGTCAGATGTAAGTTCCACTCGAACAGCTTCTTCCCACAAACCGCAACTTTTTGGAATCGACTCCCAAGTATGCTTCCCGATCATTACAATCTTAACCTGTTGAAGGCTAGAAGTAACATAAACTCTGCCTATTACTCTGTAACCCTCTACATCGAGTGTTTCTTGGGCCTTGTAGACAGTGAACATTGTAAAAGAAAGATGATTTACAACATCTTGATATGAAGTAGAGGAAATGGATTAGATATTGTCATTATCATGGCAATTTTGCTTCATTAAAAGTTCGTTTAACCTATTAAATATTTAATCATATAGTTATTTCCTTTAAATTTTTATAGAACATTGTATTCTAAACAGCATATGTGTTCGTTAATCAGATCGTGTTTCTAACGATAGACTTTTTTATGTGGATACTTTCTTAAAAAGACCAGTATGAAATAATCCTAACGATGAACAACTATGATTATCTTTAAAAATTAAACATCGATTATTAAGCAACAAAATCAAGAGGTAATGACTAGAAGGCAATGCTAGCAATGATCCTGCTCCTTGTAATGAATGTGCAATGTTTCAAGATTCAGTTGAGACATGTTTGTAAATCATGTCAGCAAAATATGGGTACTGGTCATTCATGGGATAACCGATTCCGGTATGGTTAATATGGATATGAATTGTGGGGGGAAAATTCTTACTGCTTATGCTTGTTAATAGGCTTATGCAACTGCAGGAAATGTACGTCGTTTAGATTTGCTAGAATAAAGCTTTATGGTAGGATTTACTTTCAGTGTCAATCAGACTCAATTCTGAAATTCAAT
>CAHIKZ030005431.1:1257500-1260000 GCA_903632075.3 Acanthosepion pharaonis | reverse complement strand
GAAAGAGAGATAAAGAGTGACAAAGAAAGACAAGCGGTGTGTGTGTGTGTGTGTGTGTGTGTGTGCGCATGTGTATGTGTGCGTGTGTGTGTGCTTAAAGATCCTTAGTACTTTTGGAACATCCATCTAGGAAAGGGTATCTTAAAGATCACATTGTCTCTCGTCGTCTCAACCTTTTTGTGCTGCTGATGCTATGGCCATTTGTGCTAAAACGTTCTATCCACTGAAAAAGAATTAACACATATGAACCTCTTGGTCTCTGGAACGTTACAGAGATTTTTGAAAGAGCCCTATGGCGATGGGTCTGTAGTTAAGCAACAGGGCTAACAACCTGAGTATGTAATTGTTAACCTGCGCGTAAGATATTAGTCGCTTCTTCTCCAAACGGGATTTCCTTTGTATGCCGAAGCAGTTACTGATAAGATCGCACAAGGCAAGCGTCCACAATGCATGCCGTGCAAACGCTTCTAAAGCCACACTTGTTACGCGTCCATCGTTGCCAGGCTTTTCCGTAAATCCCCGTAATGTTCCAAAGATTCCAATAGATCCCTGCACGGGATTTTTTTTTTTTTTTTTTTTTGAGTGAGTAGAATGTTATACAAAAATAAAGCCATTTTCAGAACAATTGGCCATGGCACCAATGGAAAAAAAAAGTTTAGATGACCAAAGAGCAAGTGAGCTTTAGGTTGCCCTTTCCTAGACGGATGTCTAAAAAAAAATACCAGGGGCCCTTCAGGAAAAAAAACTGAGCTATCTCCGAACCATTCCAAATTTTGTGATGAAAGAAATTAAATAGCGAAACATGTCAAATTTATAATATTGTCCAATTTATTCTTTATTCAATTATATATATTCGTTTGGTTTCACGTACGAAGGATTCTATGGCTTTGAAAAAATCAGAGCCACTTATGCAATCTATCGATTGCAGGCTTCGATCTTACGAAACCGACTCTTTTTTACTGCTCTTATTTTTGTGGCTTGATTCTGTGAAATATTTTCTGATACATCATTCGCCTCCATATTGCCTTGACCGGTCATCTGCTTCTGTATATATATATATATATATATATATATATATATATATATATATATATATATATATATATATATATATATTTATGTGTGTGTGTGTGTGCGCGCGTGTGTGTGTGTGGAGTGAGAGGAGAGAAGAATGTGTTTACAAGGAGAAACAGAAAGAGCCATAAAGAAATTGATACTGCGTTGATGGATACAAAGAGGTGCTTTGTGCGTAAAACATTATTAGAAACAGCTTGAGAGAAAGAGAACGAAAACAAATACTAAGCAATAGGGCGAACGTGTAAAGAGAGAGAAATATAAGGAGGGGAAAGACTGATGATATTTCGTTCCAGCACGTTTTATCAGAGCGTCGCCTCGACGTTGCAATCCATATCAGCACAAGTCGATCTGAGGAAGTCTCCGACTGTAGTGCAGATGAACTGTCGCAGCAAACAATATTCATGTACAAAAGGATTCCCTCATCAGTCGAAACAACGACTGAGAAAATCCTGGGTGACAGTCGCCATAATAGAGACATTCAGTAAACATTTCTCTGAGTTAAAGAATGTATCTTTGTAAATATTTATACTTTATTCCTCCAGCAGAATACTATCCAAGCATTTAATGATTTGAATGCGGTTTCGATCGGTTATTTGATAATTAGACTTTACTCTTACGGCTACTGCCATTTTCTAACAGGAAACCTATCTAGGAGAAGGAAAAATGTGTTAAATGAAAATTGTTGTCATTTGAAATTCTCATTTCAATATGCTGTTGAACCTATTATGGCTGCCTATAAAATATAAGCTTTAGTGAAAGGAGTGAAAACCTTTTAATATTCACTGAATTATACATTTTATCTATTCTTCACTATATGGAGAATTTGAATTACTTATTGTAGACAAAGAAACATCAAAATCTGTGTGTGCGTGTTAAATCATTAAACAGGTAATTTCAGCCTGAATTTATGGTATGAGGAATTTGAACTAATATCTTCATCTTTGTTGTTATGATGAATCAACGCTTTAAACCACTAGGCTATTGCCACGAGACAATAACCTGTTTATTCCGGAATTTCATGACATATTAATTGTGAGTTCAATACCTGGGGCGTGTAATAGAGGGTCAACAATAGGCGAGCAGTACTAAATAAAAAGACGTGATATTCCGAAGCATGAATAGAAGAACGAGAACAATCTATAGTGTGAAATTTCCTGAAAATGGCCGGAGGGCAAAACAGTTAAAAAGTTCAGATAAGAAATAAAAGAAAATTAGTTCTAATGTGAATAATTAAACAAGAATGAATGTTTCTTTCCTTCATTATTTAATGACACAAATTGGCCAAGATATTGATAAGATGGGCGATCATAATACATTTACACAAACATATGAAGACACACACAAACACAAACACACAAACACAAACACACAAACACACAAACACAAACACACAAACACAAACACACACACATATATATATATA
>CAHIKZ030005431.1:1227500-1252500 GCA_903632075.3 Acanthosepion pharaonis | reverse complement strand
TCTAATATCTTGACAAAGAAGATACTAACCTTAAATGTGGCTTTAAAAATGTTACCTGCACTAGACCTCGATCACTATTTAATTTCGTTGAAGTAGTATCGTAAAAAATGAACGTTTTCTAAAAGGGATCGATAGATAATTAAATAGACTTAGATATGGATATGATAGAGATGGGTAAACTGAGATAGGGATGGACAGAGTGATAAGCATACAAAGAGATCGATAGACTGAGATATAGAAAATTTTTTCATATACCCCCGTCCTCAATAAGATTTTAGAAAAGAACTCTGGACATTTCTTTCTCAAACTGTCTACATGAATGTGTGTCTATGCAAAATAGATGTTGAGATGAATATTTGCCTATATAAGTACTTAAGATTGGTGACTATAGGTTGGTTGGCTGGTTTGCATCTCATTTGTTGTATTTTTAATGTCTCACATTCTACTGGAAAACCGGTGAGAATCGAACTCTTTATTCAGTATTAATAGTTAGCCAAACTAACCTTCCTACCATTACCTCAAGTCAAAGCGCCGTACAACAAAATATACATATAGATAAATCATTCAGAAGTATATATATATATATATATATATATATATATATATATATATATATATATATATATATATATATATATATATATATATATATATATAATGAATATATGTTCTTTGTGAACGCAAAAGATAATGAAATTTATACATTTATATATAATCCCGTGAATATAAGCACATGTAAACTAGTAAAATATAAATGCATTCTCAATTTCTTTTGATTTATGCATAAATTAGATATTCTTTCATTATTTAATAAAATGTAAACCATTATAAGGATGGAAGATAGATAATTTCTGTCTTTGCATGTATGTATATATGTAGATATGCATATGTAGACATGCATATGTAAATATGTATATGTACCTCGTGATTATGCCCGCCTAACAAACGACGAGTCCATAAACAGAAATATTTGCAAATTTAAAACTAACACAAACTGTAAATATACAGATTCTCGTCACACAAACACACACGCAAACATCAGTTTACAAGTCGTTGAACGATGCACACTTATGTTATCAAAGAATCAAAGAACTTTACTAATGGGAAAGGCATCAACTGCATCAGACAAACTGCTGCAGATGAAGCCAGCAGAACAGAGTAGAGTAACCCGAGTCAGTGATTTCCTGCTTCACTCCTCCCTCCCACCTGCAACTACTTTCTTTTGGCATGAGTTACTCCAACCAGAATAGGAAATGGCCGACTACAAAACCAAGTTCGTATCACATTTTCCGCGACCCGAACAGTTTTTTTTATTATTATTTTTCTACTTCAAAATCATTATGTCACTAGTTGGGGTCGCCAATAATAAAAAATCAATATTTTTTTTTTTAAATTAAAAGCCTAAAAATGAAAGAAAACATATTTATGTTTTAGGTTTTAAAATAAATAAAATGATTAATCAATTCTTTTAAGATTCACTGGTACAATTAGTTATTAACATATTTATATATCTAATGTCGTATCGATGTTTATAGCTTCGTATTATTGGATTATATATAATGATCTGAAATCTCACTATATCTTTTCTTCACACAAACTGTAATAAATTATATGCAAATAAACTAGCTGCACATAATATAGACGGTATTTGTTCTATGGTCTATATAAAGGTAAAAATGCTGCTTACATTTACGTCAAGAGATATTCATTAATTTCATTTAGACCATTTTTCATTTAGAAAATTTCTGAATATTGACGTTGAATTTTTGATTTCAGAAAGCAGAATAAAGGGCTTTTTACTGGTTAAATTATTTTAACTTGATGTAAATTCGAGTTATGTAAACTTCTGCTCGTGATTCATTTTTGTCATAACAAAGCGTAATAAACCACATAACGTAAGGGAAGAAATTCAAAGTTCAAAGAATTTAAATTTACCAGTCAAACCCGAGAAAACTATTTTTCAATCGAGATATTTTCACGACATTTGGATTATTAGAAAATATTACAATAGCCCGAGTTCAAATAAAAACCATACGTCGCAGTAGTCTTCAGTGTTCGAATTCTTGTAAGAACCAAGTTTTCAATGTGGTGCTCCCTTCTCCAGCCGAAAAATTCTGTTTAATCTATCACAGTTCGTTGTAGATCATATTCAATTGTACCTGAGGATTTGTATTGGTTGATTTTATGTTCATTCAATTTAAGGACGAAAACAATGGATTTTTGTCTGGTGAATATAATTATTAGTTTAATTATATCTGAAGATATTGTCTTTACCATGAGCACATTTTGCGTGTTGGGTTAGGGTTAACGTTGCATGCCACCCCATAGGAAGAAAAATAAGACCTGTCAGAGGGCGGATAAGTTTCTAATAGGAGCTAATGGACAATATATATATATATATATATATATATATATATATATATATATATATATAGATAGATAGATAGATAGATAGATAGATAGATAGATAGATATAGATATATATATAGATATAGATATATATGACTAGGATGGATTATCAAGACTTTAAGAGCAACCTTCCTAAAGTTTGTGTAGTTGGACTATTGTGTGTGAATTGGGCGTCAGGAAGAGCACCTGACCTTGTAAAACCTCAAATCCCTATGACAAATCCTATCAGCCAAGAATCACTTTGCTTTGTGCGAGATTAATGTCAGTCCTGCATAAAAATAAACACGGCTATATATGTATTTTATGTATGAACCTCTCAAATCAATGAAAACCCATTTAAATACATTGATGCATTCGCTTCATATATTTCTTTGTAAGTATATTGTATTTCAGATGCTAACGTTAAGTAAAAAGACCCTTATCTTCCCCAATGCAAATAGAATATTTAAAGTGAAATGTTCAAATAAACTTCACTTTACATTATCCAGGGTATCATCACTTGATTCAATGTAATATTTGACTATTTTTATATTTTCGTAAACATCATGAATGTAATTAAATTCATATAAATGAAACTTTACAAAATTCTTTTATAATCGTTAAACATTTGTTAAATTACATTTCTTTTGTTTTCTTTACAATGGATTCTTTTACAATTACATTTTTATTTTTATTTCTTGTCTTACTTCATTCAGCTCTCAGACATTATTATCTATCTATATATCATTCGATTCATATTTAGCTATTTATAGGAAAATAATTATTTGTAGTGTCAAATAAATATTTTCCCCTGCTTGTTTGGCTGAAGTGTTACGGATATGAATGCACAAACACACATAAGTTAATGTCAATATTTTTCATCAGTTGATTTAAAAAGTAAATCTCTGCAATTATAGAATAAAGTTAATATACCCTTGCAGTCAGTCTATATTAATTGCTTTTGATTATCATTTCATATCGAGGGAACAGAGAACTTTAACAAAGTTTAATATTTAATCATTTTGTCTATCATTATTTTAACACTCTAACCACCCAACCTTGTTTTAGCCTGTTGCGTCGAAGGACACGCGAACCAACAAACAACACAAGCATTTGATAAACTTATATTGTTCAGTGATCTAAACCCTTTATTTTTATGCTCTCATTTTTTTGTCTACCTTTTTAATTGTCTTTTTCATTCTGAATAAGATGCTGGATTTTGTCATTACAAGTGTCGAACAATCGTCTGCTACTGATTAATTTTAATTCTTCATTTACAATAAATTTTCATGACAAAAATATCTAGCGTTCAGAACTTTCCCGCCTAGTATTTTTTTTAACTGAAACAATGATTCCTATAATTTGAAAATTGTTTTTGCCCTCTACCCTTTATTGCTTTTAAATCACTCAGAAGGTTTTATTCTTAATAATCATAAGAGATAATAAAAAGCCCGACACTTACTATTACATCAAATGTACTGCGCTTGTAATTTTTCTACAAGAAGGTAAATTATACATTCGGTTTCATTATTGGGAAAATATCATTCATATATTTGATTCTATTTTGGTAAGTTTATTCGATTGCTTTGCTTAGCAGCATATAAACTGCTTGTGGCTCATTTAATGCTGAAATTTAATTTTCGTGGGAGCATTAATAATTTCTTTTACATAAATTTATTGGTGGTAATTTTAGTCTAATAATGAATTTTTTATACTTTTATAATGTTTTGACACAAGTTTGGAAATTTATTATTTGACCATAGCTGGAACCCTAGCAGGTATTAGTACTCCAGGTCAGAGTAAACCTGTGAAAAACAGCAATTAAGAGTTCGTTCCACGCTTTTCACCCACCCACACGATCAGAGTCGTTGCTACCGAATGTAGTTTATCGTCATACCCAGGACGATTCTGTTTGTAGTGGAATGTCTCTGTTAAACTGGAAACGAATGATAAGTGGTTTCTGAAATAATAAATTTATTTGAAATGATATATCGAGATCAGTGTCTTGAAATGATGTTTTTTAGCTTTGTACGCTGACTGAATTTGTATCTGAATTGATGGAAGAATCCTTTAAACGACGCACAAAATATGATGCTTTGTCTCGGACTTTATGAGAATCACATCGATAGTCTTTATTTCTCTATAAAAAAATTGCTTTGTATATTTTTCATTGAAAAACTAACTTCAATTTATTTCTTACAATATCTTCAAAATTATTCCATCAGTTATGTGCCATGCGTGATACACGCTTAGGCGATCATGTATCTTTCGATACATGACTGATGAGGCAGATTTTTTTTCCTGCAGTAGGTTGTCATTTCTTTCTGCAGTAGACCAGTTGCCATCTAAGGCTATAGAACCCGATTTGTCTTGCTATTTACCCATAGCTGGGGGGTCGAAGAAGCGGATTCATACCTTTCCCAAGCATAATAGCACGTAAGTGAATGTAATGGATTCGACTGGAATTCGAACTCGACTCTCCGATTCTTCCATCCGAGCCGCTATCAATTATTCAATAGTAAACTGAATTTTTGTACAGTTTACCGTTTTTATAATCTCAGAAAGATGAGAAATGGATGTTAACATTGTTTATAAAATTATTTTTTTTTTGATAACATTATATATATATATATATATATATATATATATATATATATATATATATATATATATATATATATATATATAATAAATAACAGTAGAGTAAATAAAGTGTTTGCTTTTCAAATCATTCTTTTTGTCGCTTACTAATATTAAAATATTCTAATTTTTAAATAAGCTACAGAAAATTCGCCGAAGTCATCGATCAATGTTGCTAAGACCAAATGTAAACAAGACAAGAATGCCATTAACAATCAGAGAATCTCTTCTTAAAACTGCTTTTTCTAAGTTATTATTCGATGGTTAGTGGATTCACCAATTTCTTCAGTTGTCTTAACAAATGGAAGAATTAATTACTGCTTTTTCGTTTATTCAATTTTCCAATAAACAGTAACAAGCAAAAGAGGCTTGACGTCTTATCAGTGAAGTGCTTTCATCTTTATTAATTGAAATAAACTTTTATGAATAGACATTTACAACTTTATCTCAGACAGGACAAATGTAGAGTTATTTGTGTTTCTGCAGATACACTACTTTCTAATGCATTCTATTGAAAAAGAAATTGACTATAAAATTCCAAATGCAAGAAGCGAAATAAGTATTTCTGCTACTTAAATATCATATGTGTACAACTGTAATGACCGCTTGCACCTACGCGTCGAAAAATAAGCTTCTCTATTTAAAAATCAATAAGCAATTTTATGACCTTCAACTGAAGATTTATGACCTTCAATTTTATGACCTTCAACTGAAGATAAGCTCTTACGTCAGAGACACTATTCGCCCATGAAACAAATAAATAAATTGATAAAAAAAAATGTTATAGTGCTGGATCTTTGAACGAAGTCTACTCTCAGTGCTACTGTGATGACACCACCTGCAACTTCTGTTTGACTGAAGGCCAAGACATATAAATGTTTGGTAGTTGAGTAACATTAAGTATACTCAATTTAGTGAGTCAATGAAAGCGTTAAAAGTTACACAAATTGAAAGACATGTGTTAGGATTCAAGCAACTAGAAAAATCCATTACACAAATATATCAAGCAAGTAATGTATAATCGGCGCCGAGTTAAACCTTTTTCAACATTATAGCATCTGTCAAGTTAATATACAAATAAAAAGATGGATAGCTAGACTGACAGAGAGATTGCTCAATAAATAGGAAAATTGAGTGAAACAAAGATTCTGAAAGCTATTAAGTAAGTTCGGGTGTCCAATGCAATCCACGCAAAACAAAACAAAACGAAAAAACACTGTAATTCTTTGAATGTAAACTCGTCAGTTGCCCTGAAATAATAAAATGTTATTAACTGATAGCTAGGCAACAAGGGTTTTAGAATTTGCATTTTGACAAGAGGCAATATTTTCACTCAATTCATTACGCGACACATGTATCAATATATATGGGAATGGTTGCATGGTCAAAGGTATACACTGTACTTATATATTTATTTTCAAGTGTAAGCAATATTTATGTGTTCATGGACGCATAACATTAAATTGTATTTTGTTCAATATTTTGCTAAATTGTTTTTCATTCTCTTATGTGGATATCATTTCTAACAGTATCGCTAAAATTCATTTCGTTCTAGATTTGCTTTAGACTTGGATTGACAAGTGAGTCAGGTCGAGAACAGTTCAGTGCCTCTTTCTCTCTCCCTTTATATATATATATATATATATATATATATATATATATATATATGTGTGTATCTAAGTTTTCAAACCCAACTATCTCTCGCAAACACGCATCTGTATGTTTTGCATCTTTAATGGCTGACTACTTGTATCCGAGTTTGCCTCTCTGATAGGGCGGCTAGTCAATTCTTATTGCAGACGCTCACTCAGGATTTATCAGCAGTCTGAACGCTCAAACCCTCAACGGCTCCCAATTTCACTCAATTGGGTCAACACGTGGTATGGTTTTAAGATACGTTCTCTACAGGCCAATAAGATCAAGAAATGATCAGCCTGATAAGTCGAAATTTGAGATCTCGTGTTCAGAAAGAGAACGATCTAACCACGGATATATATATATATATATATATATATATATATATATATATATATATATATATATATATATATATATATATATTCCATGTGTTACAATACACTTTCCTTCGATCAGTAGTGAAGAGGCTAGTCTCGCAGTCGATTGCTATTAGGTAACAATATCTAACTTCTTTATCTGAAATTTATAATTGAAATATTTGATAAATATTCAGCACTGAAGTATATTGGTAAGAAATGACTTTGAAAAATATTGGCTATGTAAAATATATATTTTATCCATCATAAAGCTTTAAAATTATTGATGTTTTTACGCATTATGAATTGTATAAGCATTTTTCTATGAAGATGTGAACGCAAAAAACAAAACAAAACAATAAAATTGTACTTGACGATTTACAACCAGTGTCTTTTATAATTACGGTTTGGCTTACAAAGAAAATTGTTTCAATGTCACAGAAAATAAGAATTTTTCCTGAGAGATTCAAGTCGATGTCAGAGTGTGAGGAAAAAAGTAATCTCACGTAGGTTACAATTGACATTTACTGCTTATGCATGCAATGCTAAGAAATATTTTGAGGTTATTTTTCATTTTATTTTATTCAAATATTTAGAAACAAATGGTTTTAGAAATAGATTTATTTTCATAATTGATCATGTGATTTATCCATTGAAGGTAAAACATTTCCTCACTGAACATCCGTTGCAAATGGGGTTTATGTTATTGTTTTGTTGGAAAAAAAATTTGCACAACAATGAATCTTTCCAAGTTTGAACGCCAATAATAAAGCAATTTTTAGCATGCTAGTTCCGCAATACAATTTGCTTGCCACGTGAGTTCGATCCTCAGATACTCAACTATTGCGACTTTGACATATTCAACTTTAATTATTAAATCATTGTACTCCGATTCGCTCTGCTTCCAAGACTAAAGATCAAAATCCAAAACAACCGTATAAGATAACTAGTCGTTCATGTAAAGAGCTCTCAATATCTGTCTATATTTCTGAGTTGAGGTTTTATGTAGACCATTTACATTATTCGGACGGTTGTCCTCGTCTCTGTCGCCATATTTATTACAACGTTTCGGCCGTTGTACGCTCCGGCTTTCTTCAGGTGGTTGAAATGTCGAACTGGACCCTTTATTTCGCTCACTGGGGCAGACTGTTCTAGTTCCACGTGCCATGTCTAATGGATGTCAGTTATCACTTATCTCCTGCTTAATTCCCTCTCTAAGTTCTCCACCGCCTTAACCAGGTATTGAACTCACAACTCTTTGGGTGCACTCACTGGACCTAACTATCGCCTTTATCCAGTGTGTCATGTGTCTTCAAGGACACATGGCACTGTGGATAAAGGCGCTATTTAACTTGAAGAGTGAATTAAGCAGATAACTGATAAGTGACATCCATTAGGCATGGCACGTGGAACTAGAACAGTCTACCCCACTGAGTGAAATAAATGGTTCAGTTCGACATTCCAACCACCTGAAGAAGGCCGGAGCATACAACGGCCGAAACGTTGTAATAAATAAGAGCTCTCAATTATTGCATGTAATATTATAAATGAATCTTTGAGATGTCTTCTCTTCGCACTATTTTTTTTTTTTTTTCTGTTTTCGGTTTTTAATTCAATAATTAAATAAGCTTTTCAAAAATACAATATTATAAGTTATAACTGAAGTTATTTTAAAAGCGTACAACTTTCGGAAATTTTGCTTTAATTTAATGAAACTGCTTTTATTATTAGTTTTTTTTTTTTCTTTTCAGCTGAGAGAACTCCGGGAGAACTACTACCGATAGTCAGCAAATAACTTAACCTTAATGATATCATTAGAATTGCAGAGAACAAGATTCAAAGTACTATTATTTATTTCTGCCTTATTTTCTCAGGTTTCTGCAATATTCATTTCTAAGTAAAATAAAATAATTTGAGAAATTTCACAAATGGACACAGATGAACCAGTATTTCACGATATATAGTATTATTCAATATTGCTTCAATGGTATGAACTACGCCAGTACCACCACCACCGTATTTAACCGTTAGGGCGGTATTTTCGGGGTGGGGGTTCGTGTGAAGTGCTCTCCTTTCGCCAAACAAATCTCAAACTGTTTCCACGAAAATGTTTAGTGTTAGTCTTGTCAGATCACAATATTTTGTACCAAAATAAAATCGGCTTCTCTTTCAAGAGCAAAGAGATCTGTCTAAGAGTTCGAGAATATGCCCGACTATTTGATTAACTTTCTCCATACTCATTTCTTTACCAACTGTCTGCTGTTCCTTCCGATGTTCTTCTCCTATCGTGAATGGCTTGCATATTAATTTCCAATAAATTAATCTACCTAATCGTTGACTTACTTTACGAGACAGATCGATAGTAAGGCCATGTTCCTTCAATTTTCGAATCAGGCTGATAGAAATCTTGAGCTTGTTGGAAATTTTTCAAAATCTCATTCCATAATTATGATAGTCAATTATCATTTCACAACATTCTTGAGAGTGTTTCTTTTACTTTATCATTGTGAAAACTCTCGTATGTGCTATCCAGGTTTTAAAATGGTCATTAAAACTACACGTAGACGTTATAAACGGTCGCTAACGGAGCGTGGTGTGGTCTCTCATTGGTAGGGAAACATTTACAAATTAATAATTTTAATTTCTTATTTTGCACCAATTTTTAGAATGTGCCCAAATCTTTTGCCTGTTATTATCTATTGTCTTTGTCAAATTTGTGTCGACAAATATTTATTTCTTCTTACACATGGTTTGGCCTAAGTATTTACTATATCTCAAGTTTTAAGCTAGCAGCAATAATAGAACTTATGACGTTCTTACAATACCCGTCCCTAATGCTTTTACGTGTCACTGCATATAAAAGCGAAAGTTATTAAATTTTATTTTTATTATTGTTACATCGTAGATCGAACATCTGAGTAACAACGAACTTTTGAAGAAAATGGAAAGAAAATGGAAGCTATTACTTAACATCAGAAAGAGACGGTTCTGGCTTCTGGGACATATGAGGAAGGACGGCTTAGAAAATCTGATACTCACGAGACAGAGAGAGTCAGTCAGTCGAAGGTCTCGAGGTAGTACAGACACTTCAACTCCGGGGATCTTACCCTTGACGATCAACTACGCTTTGCTTCAGGAAGACAATGTGAAGCCACACACTGTTAAGTTGACTAAGGAGAAGTTCAAACAGATGGATGCTGTTAAGTTTCTCCTACATCCACCATTCAGTCCTGATGCTGCTCCGAGTAACTATGGCCTATTTCGCTCAACGGCGTACTTCTTCCGCGACCAGTGATTCAACCCTTTTGATGAAGTGAAGGAAGATTGTTTACTATTTTTTATTCACAACCAGTAGGCTGGTATCTGGGACAGATTCGAATGCTGGCTGATGGCTGGCAGAATAATCGACTGTATCTTGAAGAATAAATGTTGGTGTTACGCCATAAAATTTTGTTGTTTTCTTTCCTCATCCTAGTTTCTGGCCAACCCAATATATTGAACTAGGATGCGTTTAAAATTCACTCTCTTCCTGCTGAATGATAATATTATAGCTGAAGACGTTTCGCTTAACTGAATCTTTGTTCAACGGATACAACTATTAAGTGATAATTACAAAATAAATATTATCCTTGTTTTATATAATTAATTATTTACTTGTGCATCAAAAATATAGGTGCAAAGTATACATCCTCCCCTTTTCGCTTTATATATAGAAGTCTTATTTACTTTCAAACGATGAACCAACTGGTTTCAAAGATTGTCTAGGTGATCTTTTTCAATGGCCACACATACAAAATATGAGCATGTATTAATTCATATAGGTTCATAGGAAATGGCTCGGTTTTATCTTTTATTTCTTGTTAAAAGGTTTTGAATTAACATGGACGAACTTCTTGGGTCAAATCGGAAAAATATTGATTAACATAAACTTTTCAACAATAACTGTTCTTTTAAATAATTTCAGTCGTTGTTCATGACGTGTTGTTGAATAGCTAGTTACCTGACCATAGTCTGCTTTTTTCTTGATACCATCTGTATCAAGTGGCTGATGGGATATGCTGTTGTGGTTGAGAACCGAAACTTCTAATGATTTCAAGATTACGTCACTGATGATCTGACCAGGCGCAACAACCCGATGTATTTCTAGATATAGACCCACATTTTGTCGTTTAAAATTTTATAATTTTCTTAAGAAATGAGAACTGAGCAATTTTGCAAAAGTATCTTTTTTAACAATAAACAATGTTTTCATATATCATTTTCTATAAAATTCTAACAGATTAACAAATAAAACCCTGTAAAACACAAAATGTGACTTTGATTTTGAAAGCGATTTTGAGTACCATGCTTAATCTTTCTGTATATTTGTGTGAGTATGTATTTAGGCTTATGAAAACCAGCACATACACATCAAGTAATAATATATTTATTTTCAAACTTTAAGAGTCATTTGACCAAGTCTTCAGATCGAGTTCACACCTCGATACCTACAAGTAACGTGACTAAGCATATTTTATAATCAAATCTTTCTCACTTAGTGTTGAAACTTGGATAAGCATGGAATAATAATAATACAACATAAAATGTACGTTAACAAAATGTATTGAAACAAGGAAAGGGTACACAATATTTACAGTTAGTTTTGGTATATTCTTGGGAAGACTGTTCCTGCATAATGGGTTGACTAAATCGCAGTCGGGCAGAGTCTCTGGATTGGATCTTCTTCTAACTACTGTCTTCCTCCCTGGTCTTCCGGTACCAACCCATATTTATATGGTCGGTACTCCACTTATGTAAATTAGGTGTATCGTACACAACACTTAGCTTTCATTTTGTATAATTTACACATTTACAATCGACATTTCCCGTCTTGATTACATGGGAAAGAGTTCAGGCAATTCGAATGAGTTAAGAATGATCGATTTAGACGAAGATATCAGTTCACATTATCCAAAAAAAATTCAAACATTACAAATGCACAAGCCATTTATTTAACGATGATTAAAAAAAATCATGTAATTAATAAATTGAATCAATTATACAGAACAACACGGACGATAAATCTGAGAAAGGGACTGAAAAATTGAGTGGAAATTGTTTGTAATGTTTTGAGAAAGAATAGGGATAAAGTCAAAAAGATCGAAATAGCTCGGCAAGAAATAAATGGATAAAAAGGAAAGAAGTAAAGCAAATACATAATATATTTGGCATTCAACTGCATCCAAAATAAATAAACTCTTTAAATACTTCAGGAGCCAGTGAAATCAATATTTTTTGTTATTTTTGCTTAATGCAAAGTATAATTATAGTTCTACTTGTTTCCGTCTTATTCTTATGTTTTATCGGACAACTGGAATAACATTAGTCTATTTTCAAAGGAATTTATGAATTAACCACGTTAAGTATTAATTATTTGTACTATGTTCTGATTGTTTCTGGATGATTGGATCACTTTCACCCGCGACATTTCAATTATCGAAAACGCAACAAATTTAGGGCAATACTCTACGGGTATTTAATTCATCACTCCAGGACACATCCAACAGTTGCATTTCTGATGAAATGCATCACTATAAAGGAAGATTTGCCCATCCAAGACAAAAGAGTTTTGAGTTCTCGATACCAATCTTGTAATTTAAAAAATATTCGAAGGTAAACTGATATTTCAATTCGCATACTGAACTCATAAAAATGCCTTTTCTTAAATTTGATTTTTATTCCTGTAAACTTCAAAATTTTTGTGTGGGTGGGGAACATCCGTTCAGGATGTGAACAATCATACCTGACAACAACTTCGTTGCTCGAAGTAATTATTTCACCTTTCTTCGTTCCGCCACTAATTTACACAAAATTCTGAAGTAGGTTTCTTACTGTTTTGCTTCTGCTTCATTTGCCTTCATTTTGCTTGTGAGTCTTAAATTTCCCAAGCCTTCATTCCTCATTAGAGTTACCTAACATATCAGCTAGCTCTTATTGTTAGCCACAGTCATCTTGTAATTCCTGTTCTCCTTAAATGTTCCTCATTTCACATTTTCTCTTTATTGATTTCTCAAAATTAGTCGGTAGTTATAAAACTGCTCACAGAAGAGATACTAAATCGTAGGCCAGAACTCTTCTTCGTTTCTAAGGACATTTTTCAATACCATAACATTTTCTGAAAAATATTTTTTTATTATTCCTATTTGCCTTAATGTTTCTATATCACATCTTCAAACGAACAACATTATGGCGACATTTTAAAAGATCTTCTCTCTATGAATTTAAGCGCTGTACTAAATTGGCATCAAGTTCTTATCATTTTGAAGTTGAAATGGTTAGATTTAACCAAAAGTTTTATGTTAACCGTTTCTTTTCTCGCACTTCTTGCTTGCGGAATTCTTCTGATTTCTTAAATGCAATGCCAATCGTTATCTTGTCTACATAATACCTGTTCTTACTTTGTTCTCGCTTCTGAATAGTGTTTTTCTTTTTTCTTATAATCTTTTGCACTCAATAACCGCCCTGCATGATAGATTTTTTGGTCTTGCTTGCGATGAAATGATATAAATGATGTAAACGAATAATGCACAAAAAATCCACGAGTAGTTTTGTTCTAATTGAGTTTATACGAGGAATCAGTTTACTTTTGAAAATTCGATCAAATGACCAAACATATTTTTGAAAAGCTTAGTTGTGCTAAGAACTTTTCAGCTCACACGTGAACATTTGATTCTTATAGAATTATGATAAAATCAGATTATATAGTGGTTATTAAATTAATTAAGCGTTTCAGAAGATCATTAACTTTTATTATTCCATTTACTTTCCCTTGAATTATGCTTAATAACAACTTATGAATAAATGAAGACATTCTCTCCAGATCGGGCGAATTTTACTCATCATGATATTGACACTGTTTCATTGATTCTAATACTAGCAACATCAAGGTAGAAAGACAGCCGGTACTAATATCTTCGTCATGTCAATATAAAAGAACAAAGATATGGATATTTTCTTGTTAAATTAATTAATAAAGGTTTATGAGAATATATTTTAATAAATGATTTGGTGGTATATTCATTCAGTTGTTTTTTAAGATCTACTATAAAAGCATATGATTGGCAAGTAAACGAATAAATGAAGCTGGTTTATTTACGCAGTCCGATTCATATGCAAATTAGGCGTTGAAGACGGCCTCCCACTGGATTACCAAATTGAAACAAAGATAATCCTGACAAATATCTAACAGGTAATTATCTGAGAGATAAAAAACAGATATTGTTGCATTCTGTGTTCTAGTTTGCGTCCAAAATTGTCCTCTAAACAACAGCCGCATTTTCAAGATAATAATAAACTTAAATATCTAAATATGCGAAAAGTGCTGAAAAATTCTAAGCTCAAAGAATCCCTTCTTTATATTAATGTTGTTCTGAAAGAGACGGATGTTGGTGACTTGATGGTTGAATTTTACATGTCACAATATTTTAACCTTGTTGTGTATAGCGACAGTCTACCAAAATACCGTCTGACATGAAAGAATCTATAAATTAGTATTTCTGGAATGTATATAAATTTCAGTCACAAATATTTATTGACGCTGGCTAAATTTCTTCGGAGATAGAACTGTAGGTATGAGCAGAGACGTACAGCAGTCGGCGAGGGGTGGAGAAGCATTATATTCCAGGCGGCTCTACATAGCTATCAACTCACGAAATTTTCATCACTGGCAAAAATACAATGGTAGTTACTATTTGGAAAAACAGTGTTTTGTAATAGAAATCTTACTCATCTTCAACGGTGTTATTAGTACTCTATGCATTTACTTTATTTTCTGTAATAATAAATGGGAGACATTACTTTTGAAGCACGTCCCGTGTAATTTAATTGATCTTTTTTTTTTGTTTTTGTTTTTTTGTTTTTTTTGCAGCTTTTTTTTTTAGATACTAATTTTTACTGATACAAATTCTACTAATTAACCCATACCTTGGAGGAAAAGTAGATTTATGCCTTTCTTAATGGTATTTGCGCGTGAGCGAATACAAAGAATCTGACTGGAAATGAAATTCGACCCCCTCTGATTTCTAATTCCGGTCGGTTGTCAATTACACACCACTTGCACATCCAAATTTACAGCACCTGGTATTCCCAAGTGGTCAACCATTTAGGCTCTAACAAGGCTTAACATTTCAACGTGGTATGACCGTAAGGTAGTGTATACATACATATATATATATATATATATATATATATATATATATATATATATATATATATTATATGTGTAAAATGTAAACTGGTCTTATCTTAGTGGGTTTTTATGCATAATAATGGGGGTTTGCTTTCTGCATATGAAAAATCGCTCTTGTTGACATTCAGCCACTTTCACGCAATTAATGATTATTTATCGTATATACTCGCGTATCATGCGACTTTTGAAGACTTAATTTTCAAGTTATTTTGACTACAGGAAAGGGATATATAGTTTGGTCCACAGTATATCCAGAGCCAGCAGTACATACGCTAATTTTCTATCTCGTCGTGTATGAGGCGACCCTCTTAAAATTAACTTCAAAATTAGGTTTTCAAAAGTCGCATTATTCTCGAATATATATATGATCTTCTGACGAGTTATTTAATCATGTTTATATTTTACATGCAGTTGGTTTCATTAAAGTCGATTTATATCACTTGTCATTATTATAGGCATTGTTGTCATTCATTTTCTTTAAAATTAATTTGTTCACTCACAGTTTGGGAAACCATTGTTAATGTTTGTTTAACTTTGCTGAGAATTCTATAAAATAATATGCGACACAAGGAAATTAAGTGATCGTTGTTAACAACATTTTGTAGGAATTTTTTATCTATATGAGCATTTGTTATAGTTAAGACAGATAGTTAAAACCGTGTTATTTTTATATATAAACTTAATTAAATTTTGAATCTGATTCATGAAAGAAAGGAAGATATCACAGATATTTATAGTTAAAGGTTAGAAGAGAATTTCTTCTACATTTTTAACTAATATGAATATAGACCATCTATATATCTAATATAGTTATTGTGGGTTGAGTTAAATTTTAAAGACATTTCTCGGGGTGGGTATCAAATAATTGGACAAAGTCGGAACATGGTGTTTATATTGCGACGCCATCGCTCGGTACATAAACATTATTAAGGCAATCGTAGAACAGAAAATAACCATTGAGAGTTACAAGAGATAAATATATATCTGTATCTGTATATATATATATATATATATATATATATATATATATATATATATATATATATATATATATATATATATATACAGGCAATTTTATTTACATTCGAACCAAGGACCTCGTTATTTTGCGTAAAAATAATAAAACCAACTATATCACTTGTGATCTTTAATAAAACGAAATGCTTAAAATGAAAACCTGCTTCTAAATTGCCCATTATTTAAACACTGCAGCCAAAAAGACAAACATTAGAAAATTTTGGAGAAATCTTATTTAAAATAACGTCACTAATAATGAAATCAACAACCCGTGCACGAAAATTGATGACGACAAAGAAACATTAAAACACCACCGAAGAAAATTCGTTCAACATAACTTGACACTTGTGGGGCCCGGAGAATACATCGTCTGTGTGTCCGTGTGTCCGTATGTGTGTGTGTGTGTGTGTGTGTGTGTATCCGCGTCCAGTCATATATCTGCGTTTATAGATATATGAACAAACTGGGATAGATATGTTTGAACTGACTTCAGCATGAATAGACATAATTTACTATACGCTAATTTACTATAGAGAATAGATCCTAGTAGTTTATTCTTAAGCCAATTATATGAAAATATTTCACACTTCGAAGTGATATTCGATTATTTCCTGGGAAATCCTTAAGAAACACATATACATGTAATAAATCATTCGATAAATGCGCGTTCAAATGCGAGGAAATAATTATTTATCAAATAATTATTTCCTCGCAATTATAAGTCTTACGAGTTTGGATCAATAAGTTCATATCCTGAGACTTAGTCGAGTTTTGATCTGAAATATGCCCTCTTTATTTTTCGATCTCTAGAATTAATATTCATCTTCCATACAGAAAAAAGAGATCATGTTAAAAATGAAATCTTTATGCAAAATAAGTGCTTTTTTTTCTGTATGCTGCAGATATACTGACATACTTGTGTCGACCTAATAAGTTAAGAAAGAAATATTAGATAGACTTTGCATAAAGATTTAATTTTCAACATGATCTCTTCATGCTTCAGTTAACTATTATCTGCATGATATATATATATATATATATATATATATATATATATATATATATATATATATATATAATGCATCGGTTAGCTATTATATGCACCATTTAACTATTATATGCACCATTTTATATACATTAGATAGATAACAGTTGATTGATGCAGTCATGATATATATATATATATATATATATATATATATATATATATATATATATATATATATATATAAACTTCAAAATTTATTTTATTGTATGCTCGTATTTGAGTAGAGGATCCCTTTTAAACCGTGTTTATTGCATCTACCGGCCTGCTCATTTCAGAAAAAGATGTGACCTCTGACAGGATTCGAACATGCGACCTGGCATTTGGAACCACCGTATGATCCGACGTGCTTCAAACTACTCGCCTAGGGAGAGCCTCAAGCCAAGCTTATATTTTCCTTAAAGAAAATCTCGTTCAGATTCTTTCTCAAAAGCCATATCGGCTGAGATTCGTATCCGAAACGAAAACAAAGCAATTTCTAAAATTATATATTTTTTTTAATACGACATAATTTTATTAGTTCGCACATTTGAAATAATAACATACTGTGTTTATAGGCTACTTTTATAGATACAAATATTTAAGTATATGCCATATTTATAATAAACAGTATTAATTCCATTTACCGGCCTGAATGTCCGAGAAATTTCGCAGAAAGTATTAGTCCATCGACAGGAATCGAACCTGTAACCTACACGGAACCATCAACAGGCCCATCGTGCTATACCATTGCGCTATAGAGAAAGGGCCTGATTGGCAAAGTCAAATTACCGTTTTTAAACAACAAATTTTCCATTTAAAATACGCTTCGAGCAGATATGATCGTTCGAGAAATCATCATATATATATATATATATATATATATATATATATATATATATATATATATATATATATATATATATATATATATATATATATATATATAAGGAATATTAGTGTTTGACCTTTTATATTATATTCTTGCTCTGTCCCAGACATTTAGTTCTACCTTGATTCTATCCTCTTGGGAATTAATATATATATATATATATATATATATATATATATATATATATTGACCACTAATCAATATAATTGATCTATCTATCTATCTATCTATCTATCTATCTATCTATATATATATATATATATATATATATATATATATATATATATATATATAGGTACGTGTGTGTCGTGTGTGTGTGTGTGTGTGAACAAGTACAGATACAATTACTAAGAAATCTGTTCAAAAATATTTCTGTATATTTGATACTCTGAAGTGTAATAAATACCGGAAATATATTAGGTTGCTATTCAGCTCAATACAGCGCATTATACGCATGCAATTCTTACGTATTTATTTCTCCATGGAATTACGTAGGTGTAACAAAAAAAGCTTTTGTTTCTATAAGTCTGTGTTTACAGCTATCGTATATATATTTATATACATGTAATTAAAGGCGTATGTATTTTTGTATATGCGTGTGGATATATTCAAATTGCCCACCCCCCCAAGATGAAGAACAATTTCTAAATCTGTTTAGGAATATTCTCAGTATTTAATATCTCTGCAGATTATACTACGGTTTATAAATGCATGTACAAAAATCTAGATGATCAGAGCGTGGCAGCAGATCTCTCTCCTGATTTAGCTTTAACAGCTCAATGGGGTGGCTTGTAACCTCCAAAACCAAGCAGGTTCTGAATTTAATCTAGTCATAATGAGCGATTCTATTTTCAATGAGGTTCGTCTGTTAGGTTTGCCACATAACTGAAACTCGGATATATGAACCATCCCTAAAGCTCCATCAAATGGAGTATTACTACCATACTGTACAAGAGTTTTCCCAGTCCTCATTTTCCAGCCTTGTCAGAGTTCAAAAGCGTTTACTAGGCCTTGTAAAGAATGACATTTTCCACCTACACCCCCTTTCTGATAGGCGAAACGCCGTAAGATTATCGCTACTATAAAGTGTTTTTGTTTTGTTTTTTGGGGGTTTTTTTTGGTTTTTTATTCATGGAAATGTTCAGACAAGATACATATGTTAATTCCCAGCAGTCCCAACTGTTAAAGCCAGGTCCCGCCTTGCCACGTGCACAGCGTCAACCTCTTCCCTTAGTATTTCATTAGTAAGAAGGAAGTTAAACTTAAGCGAGAACCAATATTTTGTGGAATAGACGTTAGAGAGGTTGCTTTCCCGATCATTACAGTCTGAACTTCTTCAAGCCAACCATTATCTATCCTACATATCATAATCTACACTTACTTCCTCCTCTTACGTTCATACAAAAACCTAATTCGGAAACCCTCTACTTTGAGTGGCTACTGAACATTTTATTGAATGAAATAATATCGACCTTGCACATTAAAAAGCTACATGACGGGGTGTATTGTCCACGAGATTTTAGATTTGCTGCATTGTTATATCCAGAAAAGATTCATTGGTGTCCAAAAATGAATTGTGGATTGTGTGGCAGCAAATAATTTATTAGGATTTCTAACCTGTTTCATAAATGCCCCGTGGAATCAGTATTGTGCCTCCAACAGGAAACAAAACGAAGATAAAGTGTGTAACAAGACCCTATAATAGTGATTTTCCAAGCGTAGATTAGATATGGCACAAGACCTCAGTATATAATACCTATCAAAACAGTCCCCAGTTTTAATTGTGGTCGTTGTGAACTTTAGCAGAACACATCCCACACCATTACAGAGTTACCACCAGATTGTAAAGCAACCTGCTCATAAGTTCTTAGCCTCATACAGTCTCCTTGACATAGGAACTCGTTCGTCTGCCCGAAAGTGCGAGAAACATGACTCCTCGGATCAAGCAGCATATATTTCGTCTACCACGGTTCAATGACTATTTTCACTCACAGTAGCTGATGGCGTTGTTTCAACAATATTAGTCTTTTTAGTCAACGACTACAAAGGCGATATAGTGCGTTGACTTGTGCGTCGAGCGGCTGCAACGTTGATCAGGGAGATGTGTTGATAGACCGTTCCCTGTCTTTGGCTAAGTAATATCTTTGTCAATTGACGGCGATCTTCCACATTTATTGCTACAATTTTCACACGGGAGACAGTGAACTATTTTTCTGTCTACCATGAAATAAATTGTCATAGCTACACTACTTCTTTACTTATTGCACCACGTTATCCGGTGGAATCCACTTCTGCACAGAGGTGTGTGGCGTTTCGGCTAAAAATGTATCTTTAAAAGAACAATAGAAATAAAAACAAAAAGGCATTCTCTTTATTCATCTGTCTGTCTATCTACCTATCTCTCTCTCTCTCTCTCTATATATATATATATATATATATATATATATATATAGATAGATAGATATCGCAAGTTCTAAAGAAGTGACGGAGTTTTCATTTATTAATCTGACAGATTTTTATCACTTTAAACGGTTTTGTCGGATATTAATATTTGATTAGGCGCTCCATTTATTTAAATAGTATATTTATTTTGGGCTATGGGCCTGAAAATTTGAGAAATCTTAAAGAAAAAGATGCAAAAAGACGATAACGTTTAATGTGATATTATATATATATATATATATATATATATATATATATATATATATATGCATGCTTCTGTGAAAATTATTATGTTCTTCGGGGAGAAAAGTGAATTTGTACTACTGCTGCTGATGCAAGATTCTTCGATATGACGAATCGAATTCTCCGGTCACTGGCGCGTTTGTCTAAAATAAATACGTTTAAATTCACCTTCATCCTTGCCGTGCGCCAATGGCTTAGGATTAAAATCTGTGACTTTTACCATATCAGTCGTGTTTCGATTCCGTTCTAGATAAGCTGTGAAATAGTTTGTCTGTGGATAACAAAATATATATTGGCAGTAACATTTCTTAAAAACATGTTTCTTTTATTATGACAAACTAGGAAATTTTGATGTATTTTTTATTGAGTTTTTTATAGTATTCTTAAATTTTTCCTTTTGGTCGGTGTTGGGATAACCCAAGTGATTTCGGCCAATTCTTTAGCTATTTTAAGGGGTTTCTTGTCAATTGTTGTTAACTTCTTTTCATGGTTGTCTTTCAAGATTTAGTTGTGTGGTGCCGATTGAATGGTCGTAACCTTTATTCCGAACCCCGCGAATGGAAACAAATGTTTCACGTCAAAATTTAATGACAGGGTGAAGAGAGTTATCCGCTCTAGAAAAACAGCATTCGAAACACTTTTACGAAGACACAGATACAATCTCCTCCTTTTGATACCATCAAACTAAGGAGTCGTCTTCATCACGTGTCATGTTCTATCAGGACGTAAGGCGATCATGTCTCTCCCCAATTCTCTGTACTTTGTAGCTGTTAACGAATGTCGTCTTTTTGTTATTTCTCCCAAACTTTGTTCCACAATCCTTTTAGTCAAGCTCACTAAATATGTTATACGTTGTTTTCCTTTTTTGTCGCAATTTGTCTTGTGAGTATCAAATTTTCCAAGTCTTCTTTCTTTAGTATGTGTCTTAGAAATTTCAGTTGTCTCTTCCGTATGTTCAGTACACGTTTCGTTTTTGTTTCCATTTTCTCTAGAATTTCGTCGTTGCTCACATATTTGTCTATAATATGCTCAACATCCTTCTGTAGTCTTCTTCATCTTTTAGGAGATTGTTCAGCATCCACTGCCATAGAGGAGGAGAGATACTTTATGCATAAAGCGAAATCATTGACATATTCAGAGTTTAATTTCTTAATAAAAAATGTATGCATTTAGATGATAATCATAAAGAAGAATGTTTCAAACATTTCTTCCTTTCCATGTTGCATAGTAATTAGAAACGTGTCATTAATTCGTTTTATAAGAAATAACTTACTTAAATGCTGAAAAGGTTAACCACAAAATCATGACAATAAAATAGTTTGTTATATCATTCCCGATATTTTCTTGTAGAGCATAATATCTATTTTGCTTCAATAAAAATCACCCTTTTTCTCAGTCGACATCTGAACAGCGATACGTATGACGTTTACTAAAACTGTTTAACGCAAATACATTCGATAATTTTTGTTTTATTTTATCTGTAAGCAGCTAGTTACCAATAAGATACGATTTTTTTACATTAGTATAAAATGGGACGATAATATTTCATCAAAGGACAAAACGTAGCATTTACTTTCTATCCTCATTGTTTTCATGAATAATAATAATAATAATAATAATACAGTGGTGGCGTGTGCGTGTGTTCAGATGGGACCTGGGAGACTGAACAGTGATGCTTACTTGAGCAAAAACTGGATCCACAACCCGAAAAAATCACCTTGAAATCACACGCATTTTTATATATTTAGAACGTTTTTGAAACCATTTTGAATTTAAAATACTGGTGTACGGAACCCAAGATTAATTGTGGATATCTAACAAATACCTACGCAATAATTGGTTAACACGACGGCCAAATAGATCAAAAGAACAAAACATTAAAAAGAACCGGTAAAAGCAGAAGCACATAAATAAGTACACACGTAAACGTAACTTAGATGTGGTACAAGGCCGAACGAATGGAGCAAACTGTAAAGATCTAACTCACTACCCAGTCGTAATTGATCTAGCGAAACAAATTTGCCAACCATTTCGAAGTGCTTGGATAAGTACATACATATATGCAGATGTAGTTGTGTCTGTTGACATGTGTACATATACATATACGTGTGTGTGTGTGTGTTTCATGTACATAAGCCTATGCGAGTGTCTAGTGAGTATACACCCTAAAATGTTTCCCTGTATATTTAGATTCTCCATAAACTTAGTTTATGTAGCACCCCCTCAGTGTGGATAATGATTACTGATTAACCAATGTGAGTTCGATATTCGCTAAGTGTCTCATATTTGTGGCACTCTAGCAAAATTATCTTAGTAAATAAAATAAACTTAGCTTAAGTATAGATTGGTTATAAAGGATGCATTCTCAGAAATGTATGTTTCATTTTTTAAATCATTTGACCTAAATCAAGTCAATAAGTCCACTAAGATGCAAGAGATTACTGAATGTGAAAGAATAAGAAAATAAGAAAAAACACTAAAGAAAGAGTAAACAATAAAAGAACAGAATTTACGAACACAACAGATAACGATTGTCAATGAAATTAAATTTTTGAGGATCAAAATTGACTGAAAAGCAACAGACCGGAAGAGAGTTCAACAAACGAGAAGAAACTGTTAGCATAGAACTTACGGTTACATCCAGTTATTTCAGTTGTAAAATGATGAGACCTAGATGCCAATCTAGTACTGCGCTTAAATTCGTAAAGCCTAGATACCAAAGTGGAAAGTTCATCAGAGCAATTACCATAAAATGATTAATAGAAAAGGCACGAGGGCCGGTACATTACTGCAATGGAAAAGTAAAGTTCAAATACTTGTTCTCTGAATGTTTTATTCTTGTTTCTTTGCTCACGAATAGAAAGTCAAATCAGTAAATACACAAAAATAGAATGGGCCATAAGACAAGGATGCATCTTCTCAACGGATTTCTTCAACCTATACAGTGAGGCAATCATGGAAGATTATTGGCAACAATTGGAAATAGCAAATCATCAAGTACAAAAACTGAAATATTTAGTAGGTGCGGAAAATGTGACACCGGAATCCGAAGACGCATGAAAGCTTTGTTAGGAACAAAGGAAAGAGTTCTGAACATTAGTAATATTTGTCCTCCTATATGGTAAGAAATACTGGACAAACTCTTTACAGATTTGTGGCAATAGAAATGTGGTTCTACAGAAGGATACTGAGAATGCCATGGACTGAATATATGAGCCACAACAAGGATTTAGGGAAAGTTGAAATAAAGGGACACTTAGAAACAGAAATTTAGTTGAAAATTCTCGGGTACATAAAAGAGTTTGGAGAATTTCACACTGTCATATTTAAAGCAAGAGGGGCAAAGGGGAGAAGCGAATAATCGACCTAACTAGCTAAATAGTTGGCAGAGCATGAATTAGGAGAGCCTAATCAATGTTCTGGCCAAAGACAATACTTACAAAGGACAGGAACTTGTGGAGAGTCATGATCACTCACATCCTTAACGGATATGGCGCATAGAATATTCATTTCTTATTTCTTAATGTATGTGTGTATGTATGTTCGTATATTCGTTTTGGAGTTTGTATACATCAATATCTACGTATTTATACATACACGATATTCGATTTCAAGAAAAGCCATATCTTGATTTATCTTCAATTATTAGCAGGGCAGAAAAGCATGCATAATTTAAGTTCTTTATTTCATTTAATTAATAATTATATATAATCAATTCTTGCAGTAACGCTTGCGTTATTTCCGGACCGCGTGTAACATAAAAACCGTACGAAGCTAAAATAAATATTTTAATTATCAATTTTTAATTTCAATCCCCCCTCATACACACACGCGCGCACACACATACATTCGCGCCAGAGATATTAGTTTCTTAGTGCTGATAATGACAAAATCTAATCTCTGCGTTAATATCAGAGGGTTGAAATAAAAATATCGCCTAATTATTATTCGAAAGCAGTCAGTCCTCAGCCTGAATTATTGTTCATTTTATTTCTTTGCTTCTAAAAGTGGCTGTCTCATCATTAAAGCAAATTAATGTTATGATAGATTTGTTTAATAAATTCTAACCGTCATATCAAAGGGATGTATAGCTAGCTAAGTGTAATGTTCTCAAACTGTTTATCGAAAATAAC
>CAHIKZ030005431.1:1205000-1222500 GCA_903632075.3 Acanthosepion pharaonis | reverse complement strand
ATATATATATATACATATATATATATATATATATATATATATATATATATATGCGTCGTTACAACTATTTAGTGCCAATATAATTCAGGCGTTTAAACTTGGGTAATTGTCATGATGTAGTTCTGTAAGCTTAATAAATTAGTACGATGTGGTATATTCTTTGTTCAGACCTCAACGTTGCTCTCTCTCTCTCTCTCTCTCTCTCATCGCATGGCAATGGTAGAGGTTCAGTAGAAATAGGTTAAAATTTTGAGTGGGAATATTTTTTTTATTCACAGTTGTTCTGTTTGAACAAATAAACATTTATTTGTCATTTCTCCCCAAGAGCAAAAAGACTCGGGTACAAGGGGGGGTGGATTGAGAAAAGGATAAAAAGACTCGGGTACAAGGGGGGTGGATTGAGAAAAGGATAAAACATAAACGGGGTTCAAGACAGCAGAAGATGGCGATTGACATTGCATTTTAATTTTTGAAGAGTGCAGCTATCAGGGAAGCAAGTAAACGATTTGAGTTCCACGGGCGGGAAATGAGAGAAAACAAACTGTGGCGGTTACATTTAACTATTTCAACGGTAAAAAGGTAGGACCTAGATGCCAATCTAGTATCACGATTAAATTCATGGAGTCGGGGTACCAGGGAAAAAAGCTCGTCAGAGCAGTTGCCATGAAAATATTTGTAGAAAGGACAGAGGGAAGCTACATCTGTGAGAATGTGACTGATGTCGAGATGCCAAGCCAGGATGGATTACATTGCAGATCCTTCTTTGGATTATGCTAAGAATTTCGAGATGAATAGCAGGAGCACCAGACCAGATATGGCAACAATATTCAATCCACGGACGACTGGTAGATTTGTGAATGTTCAAGATGGAATCTGTCGAGAAAAACCTGCAACCAATTTTCCTTGCAGTAGAAGCAGCTATTGATACAATGTAATTGTTCCACTTTAAGTCAGTTGAAAACGTGAGACCAAGAAGGTACAGTGAGACGCTCCCCAGGAGTCGAGCATACTCATGACAGGGAAGGTTCTCTATGGTTCTTAAATGAGAGCAGTTTCGTTATGGAAGCATTAAAATTTGCAAGCCATTTCCTGCCCCCTGATTGGAGGTCCTTTTCAAGAGCAGTGGCCGGGTTGACTTTATCAGCTCTGACGGATTTGCTATTGAGATAGGAGTAAATGGTTGTGTCATCTGCATAAATGCCTATTGGGAACTGATGACACCAATGTTTTTTCCGCTTAAGATTCTCTGTATTTTATCTTTAAATGTAACGTAGAATAAAGCTACACTTTTCAGTTTTCATATTTATTCAATGTTTTTTATTGACAAGTTAACAATAGCAAGCAACAGAAATGCTGCTCTCTAGAGGGAATAATCAAAATTTAGTCAAAAGTATTTCATTATTTTTATTTAATTTTTCTTTTAACTGAAATTCAAAATGGGATGCTTTCAGTCCTCTTTTCTATTAAGTGACCTGAAAATAGCTTCATAGTTCCTCCATAGAAACCCATGAAAAAATAATCTAGCAAGTATCAGACTGTTTCAATACCGACAGATGTTGATGCATTCTTTCTTATATGGTAAATTTATACATCAACGTGTCTATTTTTACAAATTTCATGTTGAATTAAGCTTTCTTACGCTTCAAAAATGTTATATATATATATATATATATGTGTGTGTGTGTGTGCGATTGTGTGTGATAAAAATCTCCAGATATGGGTACCCTACAATATCTCTCCTTCCTCCTCCATTCCACCTCCTATTGTTCATAATGAAACTGGTACAGTCTTATTTATTGTTTAATGATAGTTATTTTTCCCACTAATATACTTTGACTTCGGATCTATAATTGTTTACTTATTTTAAAAAGTTAACTTTAAAAGACGAGCATGCCATTTGAAAGTAGAACAATCTATCCACCCCGGTGTACGAAATAGTGTTTTCGGTTCGAAATTGCAATGTATATCACATGAAGAATTTTGGCGCGTACAACGGCTGAAACGTAGTGAATATGACAATAAAGATGAGTACAGCAGTCCAAACTATGTAAATAGTATAAATAGTTACAATACTTCATCTCAGAAATATAGGCAGACTTTAAAAGACTTCTAAGATGCCCTTATTTGGCTGTGCTTCAATCTGACATTTCTCTTTAAGGCATGAAATTCACTATCACATCACTTTCCTATCCAATAATTTGACAACAGAAGTAAGAATTGTTAACATTAAGACCTAAACGTTTTAATTTATCTTTTTCAACTTTAATTACCAGAGAATTTGTGATTATTCTTCCATGAAGTGTTCCCAAACATTTACCATTATAAATATATTTCTTGCTTAAAACTTTGCAAAATAAACAATGATGAATAAAATAGAAAAACAAATTGTGATCTAAATCTAAATATCAGTTCATAAGTGGGACGTAAGGAACTCCGATAATCTGATTATTTTATTATTCTCAAATCCGGATACAATAATTTCTGACTTCATATGAGAACAAATAATTTTTCATAATTTTGAAAAACTGAATTAACATTAAGATAGCATAATCAAGACAATGTCGCTTAAGCAGTAAACTAAAAAAGCATAGATATTATTTGGTTAAGAACAGAATTGAATACTTTAGTTTAAGCAATGACAAAAAATGGTAGCCTCTACATTCGACATAATTACTTTTCTATTCCTGCGTTACTGTCACGCTAATACATAAAACTAGGAAAACAAAAGACTTGAAAGTCATTTAACATTAGTCACTTAATTAGTAAAAGTGAGAAACATTTAACTGAAAACGATAATTTGCAATTAAATTTCACGTTTGCCGTATCGCATTTTGTAACGTAAAATGTTTCAAGTCCTTTCATTCATATGATTTTCTGTAGTTCCACGGCCAATCGATATTTACTGCCTATTCGAAACAATGATTGATTTCATAGGATTCTTTACAGAAAGCAATCTCCTATATTCATTGCACCAAATATCATTTGCGCTGTCTTCCTTACACATGTGGTGTTTTATTTTCCTCACAATAAGCATATTCGAGGATAAAACGAACCCTCGACAATCCTCAACCTACTCGCATAACAACTTATTGAGGAAAGTCCATTGTTTGAAGCAGTTAGTATCACCCCACCACCACCGCCAGAAAAGAAGAAAAAACTAAGCTTAGCCACTGAAACGTTTAATGTTTACTTTAGACTAAGAATACCCAGTGCGAATATTCACTTTGCCAACTATTTCAGTTTTACACATTTTGTAGTTATTGTTGTGTAAGTCCCACCCACACAAAATCTAATTAAAATTATTCCTAAAAATAATATTCGTAATTAGTATTGATCGAAAAATAAAACTGTTATTCGTTCTTTTAAAAAGATATATTAATTAGTTAGCATTTTCTCATAAATATTAATTAGTTAGCCTTTTCTCATAAATATTAATTAGTTAGCATTTTCTCATAAAGTTATGTTTACAATCCGTAATAATTTGAAAGCATTATCTATTTCTGGTATTTTGCATATTTGTTATTCTCATTTAAAACCCAAACTTCACATCTTAAATCAATATTCATGGTGTTTTCTTTCAATCTTAATTTATGTGTACTACTAAACTTCCTTTTAGTAGGCTACGTTGGCTGAAGTCAATAATATACTGTGACCTTTTTCGGTTAGGAGAGAGACGTGATACTTTCTCCTGCGTTTATTAGCATAATTTTTCATTCATTTACTGTCGAGTTAAATGCAGGCCCATTGTGAAGTAGACTATTTAATAGTCTAGATAAAGTAGCAGATTTATTGTGATTGCAGTAACAAAAACGGGGGGTGGTCTATTGTCGATGTAACTACTGGCACGGCGTGTTACCGACCTAAACTGATGAAAACACACATCCGCAACAGAAGTGTTAATAACCAAAACCCAGTATAACTTAGCTTTTAGGAGAAAAGTTTAATAAATTTGAAATATCTTTCTATTATTTTTACTTGTTAAAAAGGTATAAATGTTAAATGCGTGTCTGGAAAAATTGCTCTTGTGTGTGGATAGAGACAAAAATAGATAATGTATGGGAGAAGAAGCACCTTGTCGGTATATTTACTGTATACGAACTGAAAACACGTAATTGTCATTATCTTTGGTGGGGAGTAGTTTATTTATTTTGCAACATTTCAAAAGACTTAAAATTCTGAAAGTCTTTGTGAGTGGAACATTTTTTGATTCCTTTTTCGGGCATGTTGACAAAAAATGTACTTATGAAGAAAAACTCAATTGTATATGTAGGGGGGTTGCTGTGGGGGGGGTAAATTTTATACCAGTAATGTGAAAAAAATACCAGAATTTAGTGAAATACAGTTTGCTTGACATACTGTTCCCTCACACTTCTTGACAATGACTGTTATAGGCGAAAATATTCGAATTAAAAAAAAGATGAAGTGTGGACAGTTTATTAAATAAATTGAAACCAGGTATAAAATCCGCAGTCGGAAATTAGAAAGAGAATATAAAAGGTTTAGACAGCCCTAGTCGCTGTTATTTCATAAAACTTTGTTTATATATATATATATATATATATATATATATATATATATATATATATATATATATATATATATATAAATCTGTTATTCAGAGTTTCATGTAATATAATCATTAATCCCA
This sequence comes from Acanthosepion pharaonis, assembly GCA_903632075.3. Lineage (NCBI taxonomy): Eukaryota > Metazoa > Mollusca > Cephalopoda > Sepiida > Sepiidae > Acanthosepion > Acanthosepion pharaonis. The sequence goes on along the minus strand of CAHIKZ030005431.1, from coordinate 1,217,852 downwards.
CTGAAGATTGTTATTACATGAAAATGAGTAGTGGATTTTGATATTGAAAACATTATTATATTTAGGCTCTATCGAGTTTGGCAGTGAGCTATCAATTTATTTTCTATTTTAAGCTTTTAGCTTAATTTATACTTTTAGGTATTATTCTTACTATATATATATATATATATATATATATATATATATATATATATATACTATTATTTGTATATATATATATATATATATATGTGTGTGTGTGTGTGTGTGTGTGTGTATATATATATATATATATATATATATATAATATCCCAAACAAGTTTTATTGTTTTTTCCAATTTCCGACTGAAGTGTTTTATTTAGTTTAAAATTAAAACTGCCCAAAGCTCATCTTTTTGCTATGTTCGAGTACTTTCGACTGTCACAGTCAGTGTCAACAATTGTGAGTGATCATTATGTCCAGCAAGATTTATTTTTCTAAATTCCGGTGACTTTTCAGATTACTGAAATTAGAATTAACAAACATTATACATGCATATATATATATATATATATATGTGTGTGTGTGTGTGTGTGTGTGTGTGTGTGTGTGTGTGTGTGTGAGAGAGAGAGAGAGAGAGAATTATATTTCTAGCGGCATAATATTAATAAATATTCTGTAAGCTTCGGACAGGCCCATTATGTATTGAATACTAAGATAGCGATGGATCTACACGACTAGATTTCTAACGGTCGTTCTGCAAGTGCTGAAGATAAATAAAATAATTGATTAGAAATTAACTTTCTAACATTTGGTTGCGGGAATGAGTTTGTTTCCTATCTCTTTTCTCTTTCTCACTCTCACACACACATACATTCTCTCTCTCTCTCTCTCTCTCTCTCTAATATAATATATTATACACTAATCGAGCATCGTCGTTAATTTTAATTTTAATTTTACTAGGTACTGATGATGAAATTGAATTCTTATTTATATTTCGATAAACTTTTCTTTAAATTTTAAGTAATGATAGTCACTGAAAAAACAAGAATTCAATTGTTTCTCTTTCGTACTGTTGTTTTTCTTTCAATTCCAGCCTTTTTGAAGTCTTTAAATTATTATTCCCGTTTTTTTTTTATTATTGAAAGGATGAATTTCTATAATTAAATATGTCGTTGACTGTGTTAAAGTATCGCTTCGATAGTTGAAATGTTTCAAAACATGTTCATCTTTTGTCTAAAAGAACTGTTTGATAATTGTATTTTAAATTTATATGTTTCTTTATACTGGGCTAAAGCGTAATTTGATTTCTAAAAAAAATCTTTACACACGTGCACAGATATCTCGGCTATATATCAATAAAGCTTATAAAATGCTTCCGTTTAAAGCGTTTAATCAGTAAAGCGAAATTATAAGGGTAGCTGTGTTGTTACTAACATGGTTACTTAGACGTAATTTATTGTGTGGGTGTACGAACTTCAGACACCTACACACAATGAACTTACGCTTTATATATGTGTTCTGCGTATGCAGTTTGATTGATATCGTTTCATGCTTTTACACACATGCGCATATATATATATATATATATATATATATATATATATATATATATATATATATATATATATATATGGTTAGCACTTTCGTCCAGTTAGATCATTACTACTATACAGAATAGAATAAGATAGATTGATAGAAAGATAAGCTTGTATTGTTTATTCTATTACCGTTTATGTTAATAAGCATAATCTTTGATATATAGACAGCGTATTTTCCAATGTCTGTAAATAGCTTTGTCTGTTTATGAACAAATCTTAAGGTTAATTTATTTTTCTGTTTCATATTTTGGTAATTATGTCTATATTTCATACCTGCTAGTTGAATTCAGAGGAAAGTACGAACTGAAACTAGTATTTGACAAAAGGCTATAACATCGGAGATAATTTCATAATAATCTACGAATACTACCCCTCCATACATATATGTGTACTCCAACAGGAATCGGACCTATATCCTACACGGAACTATTATATAGCCTGGCGTGCTATACAATTTAGAGGCTACAAAGGCGATATGAAGCTTCTGTGTAAGATACAGGTTCGATTCCTGTCGGAGAACACATCTTTTCTACGCAATTTCTTGTCCATTTTTAAATGTAGTTAATACTGTTCATTATAACCAGAGCATTTACTTAAATAGCTGTACCTATGAAAAATAACGTATAAACAGAAAATATATCAAAATAATTGTCGGACTTAGTCCATTCTATAATATATATATATATATATATATATATATATATATATATATATATATATATATATATATATATATAGAGAGAGAGAGAGAGAGAGAGAGAGATTTTCTAAGCTATGGGAGAAAAATAATATAAATGCTAATAATGATTTTCATCATCTTTACATTTATATGTTCAGACTGCCATAAAAACATGAACTATTACACATGAACTCACATTCACAAAGACTTTGTTATCAAGAACAACATATCGTCATTAACATTTCAATTTTCAATAAATTGTAATTGTTTCTTTTTCCATTCAAGCCCATCTTCTTAAAACCGATTTATTTCAATTATCACATAATCCAGTTAAGTCTCGTTTAGGCTTTTACATCAAACTAATGGACATGTGAGAAAACGTTCTTCATCGTGTGTATGTTTATAAGGTCGTGTTTATGTTGATTATAGAAGTGCACACCCACACACATTGCTAAACTTTATTCATGGTTATTATATATCTATCTATCTATCTATCTATCTATCTATATATATATATATATATATATATATATATATATATATATATATATTTGTGTGTATGTATGTGTATATATACACTCCTCGATATGTTTATATATACAATGGGTGCTGACAAATTCTTGGTCCAACTAATACGTCTTTCACAAATGATCTTATAATTTGTTAAGATTTCAGAGAGTCGATTGGGCCAATTGCAGTAATCGCGATTAAATATTATTTTACTATATTAAAAATGTATCTGACACACAAATATACACATATGTGTGAGTGTATACATTTGATTTATTTGGTCATTAGAAAAAAAAAGAACATTTCATGATGTTTTTGAATGAGAATCTATTAAAAAGATGAAAATCTGATACTTGAATTCTCTTTATAGAAATTATATGAAGATTTTCGTAAATGACGTCGATGAAAAACTAATATGACTGATTAGAAGCGACTACTGTAATTTTATTTAAATCTATTTACCCTCCAGGTTTCGAACCTGCTGAGCGTGATCAGAACATTTATTAAAATCAAATCAGATGAACAAATTAGCGAGTAAAATCGCTGTCTGTAGTCTAGACAGACGTTATTTTCTTTGTTATGAGTTTTTGTTTACTCATCCCAGACGTCAGGCAAATGCAGAGGATTCGTAAGACCACCTTGAGCGATTTTTCATCAGTTGTCTACTTTATTAGCAACCAGGCATATGGAGATATTCTCCCGTCATCATCATCATAATCATCATCATCTTCACTCCAACACAATTACCAGCATCACCATCATTAAAAGCAACAACGAATACAACAGCGGTAGCAGCATCATGTGATTCACTTCCTACATCCTTGCTCTCCTTTGAATCCTTACTCTTCCCTGGCTTCAGCTTTCCTGGTCGATTCCCGCTATATTTCACTCGACGCGTGCAGGAAGTTCAACTGAGTGTCGATATATATATATATATGTTTGTGTGTGTGTGTGTGTGTGTGTGTGTGAATGTGCGTTCGTGTATTTGAAGAAGGTTAAGCGTTTTGAAAAAAATGACTTCCTATTCCTTGAAATTGTTAGCATCAGCATGTACCTTCACAGAAGTTCTCATTGTTGTTTTTGTAGCGCAGTGTGTGTCGTGGATTAAGCGTGTACTTATTACTAAATAAGCTTTGCAGAGAAAAAAAGATTACTTTTGCATGTGCGTCTCATTCATGGCGTACACGTATTTCCAGAGGAAGATAAGTTTTAATTAAAGATACAACGCATTTGGATGTTTTAAATATTTTCACAAAAGCACGTGTGAATGTGCTTGTGAACTCGCATACCTGTGTGCTTGTATATATGTGTGTACATTAGATTTATATGCAAAATTTACCTTAGCCTGTGATATTATTTATTACTCCAACAATAAAATCGGTTGTATCACCTTTATATCACGTTATAGCGAACAAAAATGTTTATTACTTAAAAAAAAGGGAAAGTAGTAGGTGAAATTAATTTGATATTTACTTCATTTTAGAAATATTTATGCGGCTGTTGCATTGTAAAAATACACATAATCTTACATGTTTATACTGAATTACTATTCATCTGGGTTTAAAACACACACACACACACATATATATATATATATATATATATATATATATATATATATATATACATACATACATACACACACACACACACACACACACACACACATATATATATATATATATATTAAATGGATAGTGTTGAAAAATTCTCGGCCTGACACACTTTCCAAAATATAAGCAAAGAACGTTACATCAGATTTTTAAATCCTTGTGAGAATATGTCAGGTACTTTTCAGTATCCCTGTTCACACACAGAGTGTATAAAGTATGTAAGTATTCGCTATAATTTACTATATCAAAATCTTTGCTTACCTCGTTCTTGCCTCTACTTCTACTATATATATATATATATATATATATATATATATATATATATATATACATGAATAACTACAGTAGAATGTTTGCAAAGGTTTGTGTAAATCTTGCCCGTGTGCAAATATCTTACGGGCATTGTGTTTATATAGTAGTAGACAGAGCGCATACGTAACTGCGGCCCGTGTTGTGCGGTATATTCCCTCCCTATATATTTGGATCTGTTTGGTAAATGTTTCAACTGAATGCAGACAAGTCCACATTCAAACCTGATATTCTCCACATAAGCCCAGTTCCGCACGTTTTGCATGCATGTGACCAGAAAAAGAATACTAGCAAATTTAATTCTTAATGCGTTAAAATGAATATTTCTGTTATAGCCTGCAATCTGTTGCCGAAAGGGAAATGGGAGGGGGTGATCCCTATACTACTGCAATTCGCAAAGCGTTTATTCGTATCACAATAATGAATAGAAAATTCTTTATAGAAACCTATATACGAAAACCTTTTAATTGAATTTAGTTTCAAGAAAGTTCGCTCTTATTCAGCAATTTTTACTGATCAGAGAAAGCAAAAACGTAGGCTCAAATTAAGAGAAGAGATCTTAACACGTTAAAGATGATTACGTTTACAAGTCCCCGCGCGCACGCGCACACGTGCTCAGCAGGTAGAGGGAGGGAAAAGGAGTTTACGATCAGACATGGTGGGAGGAGGCTGACGTATGTGTGTGTAATGAAAGTATGTCTCAGTACATGTAAGTGTATGTATCAGTGTGCGTTTTGGTTACATGACGATAAGCTTATTTTTTTTATTATTATTTTACCTCTATTATTATTAGACCTGAATTTGTTTTAGGTTGCAAGTAGTAGTTAGCTACTCACTATTTTATGATTGAGATGATCCAATTCCCTTTCGGTCACCTTCCTTCGATGCTGTTCTTGTCTCTGGCGTTTATATTCGTTGTACTTGTACACCAAATACATCCCTGGTAAGGCTAACGCCGGTAATGGCTTCGTAGCCGGTGATGCTGGCCGGTTGGGAGGCATGTTTTTGTCCTTATCTGTGCCTTTCCATAAGAAGAACTGATGATGTTGCCTGTGCATTATTGGTTTTCTTCGCAAGCTAAGTAGACAATCAATGAATGATGACGTAGAACGTTCAACGAGCCTTTCGGGATGCGGCGTCGGCTTCAGTACTCGCCTCCGATTGGCTAAAACCAAACGTGGTGTGTGCTCTCCCACCTGCTCACTACTCCTTACTCCCCCTTTTAACTGTGCTGCGCCTCCTCTCTAATTATCTTTTTGCGCGAAACCAACTCTCCCATATATATATATATATATATATATATATATATATATATATATATATATATATATATATATATATGGGGGGCTAGGTAGTTATAAAGTTTGTAAATGTCTATAGTAGTTTATTTGAATCTTATGACAAACTTAATTTTCAGCACACATTAAAATTCCACTTTAATTGTTGCTGCTTGTTCATTCTCTCCCCCATGAAATTGTGTCCACCTACTTTTCATCTAACTCAATTGCTTCCATCCCATTTATCTCTCCTCCCTCGTGTCACCCATCTATCAGTTAGCAGTTTTTCTCCCAGCCTCTCTCCCCCGAAGTTTTTTCAGTATATTTATTCTTATCTACTGCCACGCCTTCTCAGTGTTTACCATGAGTTTCAGTTCGGAAGTCGATTTCAATTCTCAATAACACAAATTCTCATCTTTATCAAATCTTTCTATCGAATTGGTCCGGTCGTCAACCATCCAGACAGCATTCCGAGTTTTCTTGTTTTGTTAAATGGATATCCTTTTTGTATATTCGGCAGAAGACTGCTGTATTTACCTGTTTGTCAACATACACACATGTGTGAAGCCACAAAAACAGTTATATTTCTATATACGTATATATGTTTTCAATAAAACATATATTGATTGGTCTAATATCCCACCTTGTATGAATGTAGTTATCCGTATACTTAAGAGACAGATACCATCATCTATGTACGTACGTGCATACAGATATTTGTTCTAATCTGTCCTTATCTATTTATCTGAATCTTGCATATTCCATTTATGTTTCAGAATTTAACTACCAATTCCGAAGTCCATTACAATGCTGACATAACTTTCCATTTCATTCATCTTCCATTACTGTCTTTTTAGCTTTCCTCCCTCCAATTTACTATCTATTTTTACGTAACAACAAAACTTATGACATGACAAAATGTGAATACCTCTTTTTGTAATGCACACACACACGCACACTATATGCATATCATTCTATCTATCTATTTATCTATCTATATATATATATATATATATATATATATATATATATATATATATATATATATATATATATATATATATATATATATATTTATAGATGGTCACTGTATTCGAGGATACCCGTCTACTAGAGCGGCTCTATATATATATGTGTGTGTGTGTGTGTGTATATATATATATATATATATATATATATATATATATATGAAATTTCCTAAATTTATATGGGAAAATGCACAAGATCGGAGAAGGAATGCGTGGATGTGTGTATCATAGGGATTAGATAATTGTAAGAGTTAAACATGACAGTTACTACTTAAATTTAAACTTGAATATAATATTCCTCTGATAATTGAAAAGTAAATATGAAGAAAGTGACAGATCAGATTTCTTTTCGTTCAGCAAATTTTTACTTGCTATATAATTATGAATTTTAGAAATTCAATTTGATTGGTACCTTCTTTCTGTGCGCGAACGTCATGAATATCTGTATGTATGTTGAATATATTTAAATTATCGTCTGCTTGCATTTGTCTCTAATACACACGTTCTGATACATTCATTTGTATATAAATAGTTCAGATATTATACACTTAATATTACGACTTAAAAGTTAAATATAAATGTATTCGCAAATTAGACTTAAAAAATCTGTTAGATCACGTTGTCATCAAAATATATGCTAGCTAGTGCTGAAAAGTTCTCGGCCAAATCAATTACAAAATAAATTCTGCTTGATAAGATTTGGCAAATGCATCGGGCCAAGAATTTGCGACAGGAATTACATGATAGTGTAAACAAACCATTTTTGATAATTCTCAGTTTTATATAATACACGCTCGTTTTTAATCTGATTAAATTTTCTTCCAAACTATTCTTATCTATCCTCAACTATATTTATTTCAGTCTGTTCATCTACATATCTATCTCGCTATTTCTGTCCACACACACGCACACACACACACACACACACACACATATATATATATATATATATATACCTAGAGAGAGAGAGAGATCTATTTATTATTCTCTATCTCGCTATCTCACTTTTATATATGTCTATCAATTTGCACTAAACAATACTAGTTGTATTTTCCTCACTATAAGTATGGACAATTAGTTCATCTAATTTCATTTACTTGGAGCCTACTGTAAAATATAATGGTATGTTTAAAATATATTATGTTTAAAATATTCTATTTAACAAGGGTCATTCGCTCACTGAACACTTTATGATTCTATTATCTGTATTATATATGAATGTCTATATTTGGTATACAATCAAATAATCCATAAGTTGATTTAAAAACTAGCCACATATAAGCCATAGTAATTACTATCCTGTGACTTTTTCAATCGGCATGTAGATCGATGTAATTATTCTTACGTATTTTTTCAGTTGTTTTTAAGAATGCCTATCTTTCTTTTAAGTATTTACTATCAACAAAATGGCAACGGTACTCGTCATTGTCCTTTATGGACATGGCTTTGTAATTTTAAAAAATAAACCTATCAGCATAATTTTCGTCCTTATTTTCTTTAACTTTTCAGTGTTCATAATGTTTAATTTAGAAGTGAGCCACTTTTTGTTTTGTTTTTCTTTCATTTCTACCTGATTCAAGAGCCTGTCTTAATTCGAAGACATTTCTCTATATCTCACTTTCTGAAACTTCATAGGTTCTTTTCAATGTCATATCAGTTTGACCTTTTATTCTTTATTAGTCAACCTTTAATTACGGCAAGATATTTACTTTCTTTCTGTCTCACCTTACCCTTCCCAACAGATTGACCGACAAAGTGAAATATTGGTAGTTTGATAATGAGATAAAGGAGGTATGAAAAGGATATATCGATCGAGAGATCAATGAGAAATCCTCCTGCTTCTCGGTGTCGTATATTTTATAATCAGGCAATGTAATAAGGCTCATAGAAGCTGAGCTGTCATTCCCACCATGAAAATTAAATTTCTGCGCCTTAGTATCTACCGGAACTCGAACATCAACAATTCTCTCCGAGGCAAACTTGTCAAGGCGTTAAAGTACATAAGAGATAAATCATACGAGCATCGTTGATTTTACAAGTAAATAAATATGAATAAATGAAAGAAACTATATGGTGATAAAAGACTGAGATAGATAGATAGATAGATAGATAGATAGATAGATAGATACATACATACATACATACATACATACATACATGCATACATACATACATACATAATGGTTAAGATGAGAAAAACGTTTCTTTTCGAAGAGGAAGTTCTTCATACTAGTAACGCGTTTCTTTTTTCCATCTTGTTGTTCATAGATTGAAATTGTTTCTCATTTTTAGATTCGAACGTGGGAACATTTTAAATGTGTGCCTTTAGTGTGAGAGATTTATGCAGCATAAAAATCACCTTTAAGCGTCACATTTTTCTATAAAGGAATGATGTCACTTTCTGTTGGACATAAAGTTCAATATGGATTTTTTTCTGTAAATTATTATAATTGTTCAATTGTTATATCGGAAAAAATTAAAATTTATTTCATGAGATCAGTTGTTCTGGCAGCTAGAACAGCATATAAAATTGTTTTACCTGAATTCAGGTAACAACAGCCGAAATGCATGACTGCTAGTCTACAGTTTAAAGAGCATTGCATTATTATATATAGTTAGAATTTAAGGTGTTAAAAGTGACAAGAGAAGCTACAGTCATAACAAAGGAGTCAAGAGAAACTGCAGTTTTAAAAAAGGACTCAAGAGAAATACAGTCTTAGCAAAGACAAGCTAGAGTCTTAATAAAGAAGTCAAAATAAGCTACAGTATAAATATAGGAGTCAAGCGAAGCTAGTCTTAATAAAGGTTCAAGAGAAAGTACAGTTTTATAGGAGTCAAGAAAAGCTAGTCTTGATAAATGAGTCAATGTTGTCTTGGCAAAGGAGACATGAGAAACTACATTTTTTAATGAAGGAGTTAAAAGGAGCTACAGTCATAATAAAGGAGCACAGAGAAGATACAGTCTTAATAAAGGAGCCAAAAGAAGCTGCAGCCTTTGTAAAGGTGTCACAAGAATCTACAGACTCAGTAAAGGAGTCAAGTTGTGCTACAGTGATAATAGAGTAGTCAAGAGTATCGACAATCTTAGCAAAGTAGTCATTAGAAGCTAGAGTCTTAATAAAGGAGTCGAGGAGCTACAGTCTTATCAAAGGTGTCAAGAGAAGATACCGACTTAATAAAGGGTTCAAGTAAAGCTACAGGCTTAGCAAAGAAGTCAAGAGAAGCTGCATTTGTAATAAAGGAGTCTAGTGAAGATACAGTCTTAAAGGAGCCAAAAGTAGCTACAGACGTATTAAAGGAGTCAAGAGAAACTACTATCTTAATAAAAAGAAGCCACAGGCTTAATAAATTGCTCCAGAAAATCTACACTCTTAGCTACAGTCTTAATAAAGTAGCCAAGAGGATCTACAGTCTTAGGCAAGTATTCAAAAGAAGCCACAGTCTTAAGAAAAGAGCCAAGAGAAGCAACAGTTTTAGCAAAGTTTTCCAGAAAAGTTACAGTCTTAATAAAGGTGTCAAGAGAATTTACAGTCCTTATAAATGATCAAGAGAAGCTACAATCAAGAGAATTTACAGTGTTAGGTATTCAGAAGAAGCTAAAGTCTTTATAAAGGAGTCTAGAGAAGCTACTGATATAGCAAATGAGTTAAGAGAATCTACACTCTTAGCAAATGAGTTAAGAGATGCTACAGTCTTAATAAAAGAGTCAAGAGAATCTACAGTCTTAGCCAAATATTCGAGAGAAGGAGTCAAGAGAAGCAACAGTTTTAGCAAAGATGTCAAGAGAATCTACAGTCATAATAAAGAAGCCAAGAGTAGCTACAATCTTAGTAAAGTAGTCAAGAGAAGCTACATTTTTATAAAGTTGTCAAGAGTAGTTACAGTATTAATACAGGAACCAAGAAAATCTATAGTCTTAATACAGGAGCCAAGAAACGCTATAAATTTAATAAAATAGTCTGGAGAAGCTACTGTCTTTATAAAGGTAACAAGAGACTCTACAGTCTTCATAAGGGAGTCAAGGGCATCTAAAGTCTTAATAATTTGTCAAGAGAATTTACAGTCTTAATAAAGTAGTCAAAACAAGTTACAGTCTTAATAAAATATGAAAGAGAATCTCCAGTCTTAATTAATGAGTCTTGAGAAGGTACAGTCTTAAAGGAGTAAAGATATGGTTACAGTCTTAACAAAGAAGCCAAGAGAAGTTACAGTCTTAATAACGGGGCCAGGAGAAGCTACATTCGTAATAAAGGACTCAAGAGAACATACCGTCTTAATATAGGAGTCAAGAGAATCTCCAGTCTTAATTAATGAGTCAAGAGAAGCTACAGTTTTAATGAAGGAGCCAAGAAAATCTATAGTCTTTATAAAGGAGCCAAGAGAAGCTACAATCTTAATAAATGAGTCACGAGAACCTACATAAAAAAAGTGTTAAGTGTAGCTATAGCCTTAATAAAGGATTCACTACAGTCTTAACAAAGGAACCAAGAGAAGCTACATTCTTAATAATAGTGCCGTGTCATTTGCAGAAGTCTCCATGGATAAATAGGTAAATTAATGCCGTATAATAAGTACACAAATGATTACAGGTTGGACGTAATAGATTTCAACAGAAGCTTGAAAATCATGGTTTTCATATGATTTCAAATGCTGATTTCAAACTGGTATCTTTAAATCTGTGCTATGAACTCGCTTCAGATATTCATTTAGGATAAGATTTTATACCTATTTTAATGTTAAAAAATCCATAAAAATCATCATACTTATAATTTTTGTCAGTCACAATGACAAATGATTACACAAAATTCCGAAGCTGGTGTTTCGTTAATATTTTTTATCTAATATACTATATTATAGTCAGTGTCGTAAATGTCACTCTTTATCACTGCTCTTGGTACTTATTTGAGTAGATGGGCGAAAAATCCTTTGTCCATCAAAGAAAAAAATATGAACTCGATCCATGCAAACTACATTCTATTCCAGTTCGTCATCAAGCAATTATGATGTTTGGTCATTGAGTTACAACACTTCTGTTATAATAACCGCTCAAAATCTGCGTGGAAGCAAGAAGCAAATCTCTTGTGATCTATCGAGTAGAGTGAATAATCTATATTGTCAAATCCCAAATATTTGAAAACATCAGTCATCCTGTCATTTCTGTGCGTAGATGCAGTGTCCTTCAAAACGATAACAGATCAGCAAATGTTTCATGACGCTTTTCTTTCACCGTTTCCTTTAATCGATACAGGTTAGTTGTCGGTATTAATATTAGGAATTTCTGAAAATAGTCATCAAAATCATCCCTGTCCTCCAAAGCCTTGACGAGAATCTTTTCTACTGATTTTCGAGTTTTAAATTTCTTTGGTAGTGATAGAACAATGACTTATCAATAAAGTGTTCACACTGAATTGTTGAAATAGTTTCAAAATTAACTTCAAAGATTCTGGTTGGCATTCATTTTTTGACTGACAACATCTGCATGCCGAACAAATTATGAATATAAATTCAATGCATTGCTGGATATCTCTAAAGTCTCAATAATAGTGTCGCCAAACATTAGGTGACAAACACAATTAGTAATTTCCGGAGTTGGCAGCGTTAAACGGCTTCAAAGACTATTGCATGTTGTCTCATGATATATTCACAGTTGGCTATGACGGCACTTGTCATCTAATATGTTGCATCATACACATACGGATTCACTTTGGAGTTTTTTTCCTGACGACAGGAACAAGAAATTTCATGAAGGCTTAGAGACGAATGCACATGGGCATCCCACATTTTCCAGTGACATAATTCAACGAATGAAACAAAGGCCAAAATGAAATAATCCTGCAAATTGGTAACATAAATCGAATACTCTTCCCCCTACAGGG